>JAQFXP010001992.1:0-16755 GCA_034693685.1 Belba bartosi
AATTTAGTTAATTTAACTGGATTTAAACCGGATTTAGCACCAATTTAGGGAAAATGTCCTAATTTTGGGCAAAAAACTCAAAAAATTTGCTGGCCGCCTTTGGCGGCCGGCAAAATCTCGAGGGGAATACCTTTTCTCGGACCAAATGCTAGGGGGGATAAATGCCTATTTTCAAAATCAGGGGGGATTTTTGGCTGATCCCACCCCTCTTCACAATCCCTGATTTATAATATAGTTTATTGTGAGAATTAATTGTATTTAAACTAATTTTGATTTAATTAATTATAATTTAATTAATTGTAGTTTAGTTAGCTGTGATTTAATTAATTATAAATAAATTTATCATAATTTATATAAGTATTTTTAAAGTTAATTGTAATTAAATTAAATATAGTTATAGTAAATTTAATTTAGTCAAATATAATTAAAATTAGCATTAATTAATTAATTACAAATTAATTTGTTCAGATAAAATTTATAAAAATTTATTAAGTTAAATATTTATTTTTACTATTATTACCAAACTTTAGCCCCAGTTAAGAGTGACCCTCTAGTGAACCCTTTCACATCTCATTTTTCCTCTCAGATTCGGGCACTGTTAATTATAAAAGCGCACAAATTGATGCGATGATTGCAATAATCTTTTTTAAAGTTATTTTAATTGTTGAAAGAGTGCAGAAAACTCTCACTAACTTTGAGTAAACTTTCTCTTAAACATAAATAAATAAAAAATGAATTTAAAGAATTTTTTGAGAATAGAATAGAATAGGAACTGAACTGAATTGAATTGAACTGAAACGGAAAAGAAGAATAGGAACTAAAAATGAAAGCAATATCTGATAACTTTTTATATTGTTGGCTCAAAATAAAAAATAAAAAATAAGTTTTCATTCAATCCTTTGATTCTAATAATAAGTTTTATTCAGTTCAAGAACATCTAAAAATACAAGTTATTAAAATATTAACAAGAGTATTTAGTTAAATAATTAATTATTATTTTATAATTTAATTAGAATTTATAAAAATATAATTTTTATATTTATTATTAATAACCATACGTTAAAATAGCTTAATTTTGCTTTTTTTAAAAAATAATTTAAAGTTTAAAATTCATATTGCGATAATTGCATATTTAATTACGTGCTGTATTGTGTACAATACAATATATCTTTTATTTTATTTAGCTTGAATATTGTTTTGCATTAAAATATATAAATAAATGTATTTGTTTTTAAATAACATCAAAAACAGCATTTTTATTACATGTAAAACTAGAAAAACTTTTAAAACAAATTGATTAATTTTGAAATATTTTTATTTTGAATTCATAAAAGTTTTACGTTAAGTAATGCAAACAATAGGATAAGGCAATTATAATATAGTGGACTATGAGTTATAGCCTAATTGTAGGCCAAATGCCTAAAATAAGTTGATATCTAATCCATTAAACGAAATTCATTATAAATATTAAAATGAGTCAACACTTTGCCCACTAATTAAGTTGCAATAAAACTTCAAAAAGGAATCAAAACTTCGGTAGATTATCATACAGATTGGGGTTTCCCGTTAAAATTTAGGTTTAAAGTTCATAAACTTGACCACAAGATTTAGAGTACAAAATCTTTGGTACATATTACATTTAGAATGTGATTCACCCAAAAGTACAAAATTAAGCCTAAATAATAGAAATTAGAATAATAAAATTTTGTAATTTAATATTTTATAGAATCACATAGAAATTATTAAACAATTTGTTTTAATTTAATATTAAGCAATATTAAATTTTAAAGCTTAATATTATTAATTATATTACGCAAAATTTTGGTTTATTAAAAATAGTGTAAAGTTTATTATTAATAAAGTAATTTTCATTATTATCAGAGTTATAAAACTTTATTTGCACTAAAGAGGAAGGTTTAGTTAAAAATATATTGCCAATTTAAACTGAATTTATTATTAATAATCCCATTGAGTAATTCTACAGAAAGTAATTTAATATTTTTTATTCGATATAGTTTTCGAGTTTTAGATTTTTGAAAATTCAATTTCAATAAAAAAAAATACCGAGAAATATCAATATTCGGAAATTAATTGAAACCCCTCAACATAACGATACTGTATTGAGATTATTTTTTTATAAATAATAAACTAAACAAATTTATTTTAAAAAATAGTTTGGTCTTTTCTTGATAACTTTATTTAAAATCTTTTTTATTTTTACACAATTTGGATATACAGTAAATGGTTAACCATATAAACCATGGATGTTATGACAACCAGCATTAATACGATAGTTTTAATACAAATATTATAGATTAAAAAAAATATATACTGTATATAGTTTTTTATAATTTAACTTTTTCATATATTCTTGATTAAATTAAAAAGCTATGTTTTATCAACTTAAAATTTCTATAGTAATTATGGAATTTTACCACAATGATAGTTCTATAAAATTCTACATGGTTATTTTGTGGCATAATAAAATCTGCTCAGTAAAAACAAGCTAGGTTATAAAAAAAATTTAAATTATACATTTTATCTAAATTAAAATATAATTAGATACGTGTATTTTTGTTTTTCAAAATTATGATATAAATCAATTTTAATTAATACAATATACTTGAAAATGTATGTTTGTTATGCATGCAAGTTGAACATGTTTGCTTATTTTTAAACAAACAAGATTTTATAATTATAGTATTAAGATATTAATGTTAGTTATAGTTTTAAAATTTTAATTATTTACTTGGAACATTTTAAAAATAAAAAAATATTTTATTAATATATAGCAGATTGGATTAATTACAATACATAATGTAAGTTAAGTTCTGATTAAAACTTTTCAATAAAAAATTTTAAAATGTTCTTGGTAAATAATATTTAAAAATTTTAAATTATAACTAACATTAATATCTTAAAATCATACTAATAGAATTTTGTTTGTTTAAAAATAACCAAGAATGTTCAACTTGCATGCATAACAAATATTACGTTTTTAAGTTTATAGTACTGATTAAAATTAATCCAGATCATAATTTTAAAAAACAAAAATACACGTATCTAATTATATTTTAATATAAACAAAATGTATTGTTTGAATTTTTTATAACCCAGCTAGTTTTTATTAAGCAGATTTTATTATACCACAAAATAACCAAGTAGAATTTTATAAAACTGTTATTGTGGTAAATTTTTTGTAAAATTCCATAATTGCCATAGAAAATTTAGATTAATAAAACATAGCATTTTAAATTTAATCAATAATACGTGTATGTGTAAGTCAGATTAGAAAAAAAAAACTGTATATGGATTACTATTGATATTATACAATCTTTTCCAAAATTAAGCCTCATGATTTTGCTTGGTTTATTTAAAGTAGCTTGATTCTAGGAACTCAAAATTTTTTTGCAATTATAGAATTATAGGACGGACATCTTAGATAGTTGGAATTTTAAAAATGTTGCCTGGTTATTTTGTGGCATAATAAAATCTTCTCAGAAAAAACTAGCATGGTTACAAAAAATGTAATTAATACAATTTGTTACAATTAAAAAATAATCGAATTCATGTATTTTTGTTTTTAAAAATTTTAACTTAGAACAATTTTACTAGTACTAAAAACTTAAAAATGCAATATTTGTTTTGCATACAAATTAAATATTCTTGGTTGTTTTAAATCAAAGTTTTTTTTTATAATAATAGTCTAAGATGTTAAAGTTATTTATAGTATTGAATATATAAAAGTTATTTACTAAAAGGATTTTAAAAATAAAAACAATTTTTCTATTTTACCATTGATTGTATTTATAATACATAAAATAAATTATATTTAAGTTAAAATTTTAAATAGAAATTTTTATAATAATATAAATTAAATTAGAATAAACTAAGTTGTGTTAAAATTATCTGGTTAGTTTAGGGTAGATAATTCTTAAATAGATTTGATTAATTTAATTTAGATTAAGTTAATATTCTTTAATATAAAGTTTCAGCATTTTTTGCTTTTAACATTATTGCATTCTAATTTTTTTGTATCAGATTAGAGAATAATTGCAATTAAGAGTCATTTAGTAAATACATTGTAATTAAAAAATTCATTTTTTATTAATTGTTATAATTAGTGCTTTTATAATATTAAAAGTTCAAAAGTGTTAATTTGCTTTTTACTATTAATTTAAAGGTACGAGAATGTATTTGCAAGAATTGTAAATGATTTGAATTAGTTAGTTTATACTGTACATATTCATATTCATATTTGATGTATTGATGTTTTTGTATATTTAATTTTAACCAACACTTTTGACGTGTTTATTCGTTTGAGTTATTAATTAATTCAAATCAGCTTTAGATTAACTTATAAGTTATAACTAACTTATGTAACATAACTTATTACAGTTATTATATAATATATTATTTGGAATAATATTTTGTAAACTCGAGATTATTTTTGTATGTATATAGTTTTGCAAAATATTTTACATGAATTTAAAGTTTAACTATTTTCTAAAACAGTTATATTTTTGTTTAAACTAAAGTAAAATTTTTATGAATCAATTTAATAAATTAATAAATTTCAAAATGTCTAAATAAAGTTTTAAAATTAAAATATTTATATATATTTCAAAGTAAAAAGCATTTATAAAACTTTATACATAGATAACTATTTGTAGAATGTCACGCTAGTAAATTATATTTAACATTATATTTATGACTTATAAATTAAATATAAGTTTTATTATTCTTTAAAGTTTATTCAGGACTTAGAATATTATCCAAATGTTTTGCTACTTAAGATAATGTTTACAAGTTTTTATTAAATGTATATCAACCTGGTTTAAATTTCTTTTCATTTTGTGCAACAAATCTGTTTAGTAATTAAATAAAAATAAGAACAAATTACCACATTTTTATTCAAATTTAGCATGCTCACTAAATATTGCTACACGATTCACAAATCAAGAGAATGTAGCATCTGTTGTCTGGAGCGGTGGCGTCATCTGTGGGCCGGCAACCGAGAGAGTGTTTGATGTAATAGCTGGAGCAGTATTGGAGAGTATACTAATGCGAATGCATGTAATGGTATGTATTAGAGAGGAGTTGAGCAGAACTGCAATGATTTGAATGATTCAGTAAATGAAATGATTTGTGATTTTTGTTTTGAAATTCCGATTTAAATCAACCAATGATTCAATTAATTAGACATTCAATTAGACTCTGATTTGACTCTAGACTTCAATTAGAGTTTTGTTACAATTTATTTATTTATGGAAATTATATTTATTATTTAGTTTAGTATTATTTAAATTAATAGCAAATTTACTGTAAATATCAATTGATTTTAAAGACTTAACGATAAAATTTTTGGTTTTTTAATAAATATAATAACAAATTAATATTGAAATACAGTATTAATTTAAGACATTATTTGATTAATTTGTTTATTTGTTGCGAAAAGAATTGATAAAACGATTGGTAAGTGTTTTTCGATGTTATTGTTAATGAATTGGTTTGACATATATTTTACGGTTTTATTCAATAACTAATTAAATGTTTTACCGAAGAGTCAAATATTGATGACATCAACAAATGTTTTAATTAAATGCTTGAGAATCTCCAACTCATTTCTTATCAATTCATTCAATTGTTAACATAATATCACAATTAGTCTTATATAGAGTTTAGTCTAACTCTTAGTCTTAGTCTTAGTTTTAGTGCTAGACTTATGTGACTCGACTTCAAACACGAATCGAAATATCGTTTTGATTATAAATTTTTGAGTTGTCTTTCGATTTAATTGTTTTATTATTAAGATTTGAAGCATTCAAACAGAAATGCAACGACGAATCGAATGGTCGTATTAACTAATCGAAAAATTAGTAATGAATTGAATCGACATTTTTGATGCTTTTGATGCTCTCGTAATCTGTTTTTTATTTGAAGAGAAGTCTTACCGGTATTGGAAATAATAGGAAAACTTCTAACTAATCAAAATAGTTTCGGATTTTTGTTTTAATTGATTTTTCGCTCTCAGCTATTTGCAGTGAAATGTGTTTTTTATTTTTTATTTGTATATCTATTATAGAAATGTAATATAATTAGTATTTTTTAGTTAAAGCGTTTTTAGTCCAAACAAAAATCGATGCTTTGAATCGATTGACGAGAGATTTGTTTTATTTATATATACTTTTCAACTGAAAAAACAGTCCTTTTTCTCTGTGACTCGTTTTAATGAATTAGTTTATGTCATAAAAGTGTCGGAAATGTGTTTTTCTAAAGAATCGATTGAATGACTGAATGAATGCGATAACTATTGAACTGTTTTTGCGTATTTAAACAAATAATTAACTAATTTTTTGACGTCATTTAAGGCAATGGTTTTTGATTGTTATGTTGGATATTGAGTAAGACTTTGGAAACGCTATGAAATTGTGTAAAGTATGCGAAGAAAAACATTTTATTTGATTGGATCGCTTTCGTTCGTTTGCTGGACAGCCGTTCTCTGCTATCTCTTCGTTCACAAACCCAACTCTATTAAGGTTTCCTATATTTGTTTCGCAATTGTCTCTATACTTATACTTATACTTATACTTTGTGTTTGTGTTTGGATTAATTAATTAATTAATTAATAATTTGTTCGATTGTAGACTATATTCAGATACGAAGAAGTGAACAAAGAGGTCGATGTTCTCGAAAACGAATTGAGACAACAGTTGAAGTCCAATGAAGTATTACTAATGACTCTAAAGAATATTAGGCAACAAATTATCAAAACGGGAAAAGATATTAAACATATTTTGGCGGAAAACCCGAGCGCTCTGTCCCTCGATAGAGGACTCGATAGTATTAATAAAGTGAGAAATGGCTTAATTATTGTGTTATTGACGATAAGAATGTGTAATTCAATTGCAAATTCTCTCATTTCTATGCATTTCTATGCTTTCGATCCATATATTGTTAACTAATTAATCAAATAATTGTCAAACTATTTGATTACACATTAACTCAAATATTGTATTTCATTCGAACCCATATATAGGATCCGGTGATATGTGTGCTATTGTTTGCCTGTAATAGAGTCACTGTTAAGAGAAATTTGGATCAATTACTCAAATATCGTCCAAATCCGAGAAACTTCCCGATTGTCGTGAGTCAGGACTGCGCACACGAACCCACCCGTAAGGCCATCACATCCTATGGCGACCAAATAACTTTGATTCGACAGCCGGACCAAAGCGACATTCCTCTGACGGGAAAGGCTAAGAAATTTAAGGGATATTACAAAATATCGCGACATTACGGGTGGGCTCTTAACCAGACATTTCATGTTCTCAACTACGACACAGTCCTTATAGTCGAAGATGACTTAGACATTGCGCCCGATTTTTTCGAATACTTCAGAGCTCTTTACCCATTACTCAGAACAGATCCAACTATTTATTGCATTAGCGCTTGGAATGACAACGGGAAGGACGGCCTCGTCTCCAATGAAGGCGGTATGCAATCCATTCATTGATTGTTTTATTTGACTTAATTGACTAAAACTTTTATTCCTATCTATAGACGTGTTATACAGATCTGACTTCTTTCCCGGACTCGGATGGATGTTAACCAAAGACTTATGGATTGAATTCCAAACAAAATGGCCGAAAGCGTTAGTCATTCACTTACCGGTCACTGCCAAACAATTACTGGTTTTAAATAGAATTGTTTTTTCAATAGATTTTGGGACGACTGGATTCGAGAGCCGGCACAGAGAAAAGATAGGGCCTGTATTAGGCCTGAGATGTCTCGTTCGCGCACTTTCGGCAAAATAGGAGTCAGCAAGTATTGCATTTAACTGTTTGGCCATTGATTCCATTGTTTTCTATAATTGTTTGTTTTCTATTTAGTGGTCTGTTCTATGAAAAACATTTGAAGTTTATTAAACTGAACGACCAATCCGTGCCTTTCACTCAAATGAATTTAACGTATTTACTAAAAGTGAGTCAAATCTATGTAATATATATATATCGATATATATACTGTATATACTGTATATACTGTATATACTGTACAGTATATAATAGATTATTTAAAATAAGAAAACATATGAATGGTTTGAATGGTATTTGATATTTCAGGAGAATTATGACGTGGAATGGGTTAA
Organism: Belba bartosi; assembly: GCA_034693685.1. Lineage (NCBI taxonomy): Eukaryota > Metazoa > Arthropoda > Arachnida > Sarcoptiformes > Damaeidae > Belba > Belba bartosi. The sequence continues at coordinate 8,150 of JAQFXP010001992.1, forward strand.
GAAAGTCTATGGAAGCCCTTCAGTGACTCTACAACAGGTACAACGATCTGAGATACCAGAGAAGGGTTCGGTTCGCATCACCTATAGTACAAAAGATGGCTATAAAAAGACTGCCAAAGCTCTCGGTTTGATGGATGACTTCAAGGTATTGTCATTTACAGCCGATCTACTCCCGATCATAGTATTTATCTTTTAATCGATAGTCAGGAGTTCCGCGCACTGGCTATCGAGGAGTGGTCACATTTATGAATAAGGGCCGGCGGATCTATTTGGCGCCTTTGCCCTCTTGGAGGGAATACGACATCACTTGGCGGTGATCTGTGTCTGGATTAGCACTCGTGATGACACAAATGGCAGCCAATCGACTGTTTAGACAATTGTTCCAAATTTTTATTAATCACAAGATTTATGTGATATTAAATGCTATGAAATACTGTTTTCAATGGATTATTCGGTCACTGCGGGGCTCAGTGTCTACGCACAGCTCTCAGCTCTCCCATACATTGGAATTACTCAATAATCGCTTCATTTAAAGTGCAATCATTGGTCTCATCTGTAGTTAAACTGAAATTAATGTCTATTTTTGGTCAAAACATTTGGTTACAAAACTTCTCAATCGTTTAATTTAATTTACATAAACTGTTTTTCTCATCCGTTTTAGTATTCTTTAGTTCTATTTTAGTTTTATTAAGAAATTCTTGTTTTTTATTGTAAAAACTGCCTTAAATTATAAAAAGGTTTTGTTTTTTCTTATTTTATTTAATTTGATTTGTCAGACAAGTCTAGTCGACAAGTGATGCGTACATTAACTTAAAAATTAAGTGTCACTTATGTATGCATTTTCTGTATTGTATGAGATATTAATTTGTCTGAATTTTATTTGTTATGATTTTATTATTATTAATACTTCAGAAGTTATATAATTAGTATATTTTTTCAATTTATATAAAACGCAAAACAAACAACTCATGTGACTATCAATAAATGATATTAAGGACACGAAATGTAAAATTTATATTTACATAAAGTTTATAACATTTTCAAACATTTGATTCTGTAAATTAAGAACGAATTGAAACCGAAAACTAGGTATTGATTGCTATCAAAGTAAGCGACCGATAATTTTTTCGACGATTTTTGCTCAATAATAGTATTGATTATATCATTTAACTAATAAAGACGTGCCATTCACTCATTACAATTATTTTGCTTTTAATTATTATTTTTTACTTATTTATTATTTATTTGCTTTTTAAGTCGTTTTAAATATTTAGATTTGTTTCAAAAATTTGATAATTGATTGGACGAGTTGTTCGCGATATGTATATACAGTAAGTACTGTAAACAAGTCAATTAGAAAATTGGAATTTCTTTTGTTGATTCTTTAGCTCAATTTTATTATCAAATATTACAACAGAATAAGTGGATCAATAAATTCCTGAGAGATGTGACAGAGTTATAATCTTTGTGTGCAGTCCTTATCCATATCTCTCTACCGACTCTATCGCTACTCTCAATGTATTGATCGAAAGGTTTGCATTCATATGCCTTATGTATGAACTCTGACAGAACTCAGTCGTCGTCTAGAGTTAACATCGACATCACTAAAGCAAACCAACATTTTCCGATTCAATGGCTTCAACAGATCCACATATCCTCTCTTCTGGGCTTCGAATTCCTAATGTTGTCTGAATTATGAATGAGTGCTATTGTGCTGATGATCAGCACTTTCACTACTACTGCTCAACAACTAAGCCTTGATGTCTAGAATTTGGCCCCGAGTTCACCACAGCTTAGCTCTCACTCACACTCTCACTATATGTCTGGACTTGTATTTTATATAATCCGTTCAAAGAGCTTATGTCTGAAAAGTGTGAATAAATGCAATTATTATTGAATAGTAATGAAGTAGAGATCTGTTACTGATTGGTTGAATATGAGTTTTAATGAGAACATTGATAGAAGTGATTCCGAATCCACTCAATCCACTCCAGAAGACGAACGAATGAAGCGATTGTTCTTTACTTGTGATACGAATGGCGACGGATTTATCACTTACGACGACATTAGACAAGTGTGTCTTCAGCTCAATATGGAGTGCTGTGTCGAAGAGATTATGGAACAGATGGGAACCGATGCAAACGGACGCATATCTTATGCAGATTTCGTCAAAAAAAGATCCGAATTGTTAGACATCGAACTGACGGAAACTGATTCTTCCGAAGACTGTGAGTCGACTATAAGTGAATCGAAAGAACCGCTTTTGGAAGAGTCGAGTCAGACCTCAAGTTTTGAAATGTATAGCAATCGGTCGTCGTCTGTGGCGGACGAACAGGCATTCGGGTCACGACCCCGATGTGCGTCTATAGGCTGTGACCCGAATGGCATTTGGGGGGAAAGAGAGGTCGCACAGAACGAGACTGAAAGCAGTGGTTTGAGTAACGCTTACTCTTCGCTCAGACACAACAGACACGACAGACACGACAGTTGGGAATTCGATTCGGGAACTCATGATCTGGAAATCGATACAATATCTCTACACAAACAGATCGAGGCGTCCGGTATTGACATGCCTTCCAATATCAATGAACTCTTGGATCTGGCAAATAGAGCAAGTCTTCCATTCATTCCAACTCTTCTATACATTTGATTAATAGATATTTTGTTTTGCGTTTAGTATTATATCGAATCAATAAATTGCATAAAACAAGAGAAGAACCAAATCCATAGTCATCTGAAATCGATTCTCAGAGAACATGAATTTCTGCAAAAACAGACGCTTTGTCTTAAGGTAAGGCATAAATCAAATTCGAGTTATCTATTCTATACAACATCCTATCTATATCTGTATTCGTGCCCTTCTATGGCCATAAAGGGATCAATATTTCATAGAATTTGTATAAATATGTCAAACATTTTTGCATTCATAGGAAGAAAAAGTTTATATGATTAGAGAATTGGAAAAAAAGAGGTTAAGAGAACGTAAGGAATATGAGGGCAAAATCACAGAATTGCAGTCTATTATCGGCGAATTGTCAAACAATTTGAATTACTATCAGTTCCTAACAATTAAAGAAGAAGACGACGAGAATAATGGCGAAGCAAATGAGTTATGCCTTCAAAACAATATGGATTTGGACTCAAACAGAGAAATTGCTTCAAAACAATCCAATTCTAACGCAAATAAGAATTTGGAATTAGAGTTGAATTCAAATGAAAGGGAAGAGCAAAGAGAAAACGATTGGGTTTTGTGCGAAACAGACGTAAACAAGAAAATAGATGTTAACGACAGTCACGCAAATGCTCTCGAAATCGATCGACTCGAGTGCAGAATAACTAATTTGGAGACTCAGATCGATCTCTCAAACCTTCATCTCTACCAGAGCTCTGCAAACGCCGACAGGTTTGCATCCATTGCTTAACTTTATATTACTTTTTGTCATTAATTGCATTTTCTCTTAATTAGATTAACAGTTTTATTACAAAAATATGACTCAAATAATACAGCGCTTCAGTTGGCTCTCAATTACTCCGATAAAGCATTAGAAGTAAATGAGTTATTGATCGCTCTCTTGGAGTCCGAAATAGGATTAGTCTTAGCCAACTGTCGGGCCGCTGGACTCGGAAAGACTGGTAATTAACCACAATTTGCACAAACAAACACTAAAACAAACTTAATTACAGTATAAATCAATCAATGATTGTTAGCTATCAAAACAATTTTTATAATTTAAATAATAATTAAATTTTGATTCAATAACAGCAATGATGTCCGAAGAGGAAGAGCGCGAAGAAGTGAAACGAATTTACGAATTGGCGAATCAGAATAGAAAAGGGGCCGAAGAATCGGCTTTAGATTATCTGACAAAGAATTGCATAGAATTTGAAGGAAAAGAAATAAATGGATTCACTCGAGAACACGAAATCAGTTTAAGAGATATTTTGCTAAAACTTAAACTCGAAAAAGCAATTGTAAGCAAATCTGTCACTAAATTAGAGCCACTTATTATCGATTCATATAAAGACACTCAAACGATGTCAGTCACGGATCCAATGATTAAGAACTCGACTCTAAATATTGAAAATACTGTTTTGAAGTCAGACTTTATGGCAATTAAAGTAATTAATATTTTGAAAATCTATTCAAATAGATAGTTTTTCCTACTAGTATCTTGCACTAATTGAACTAAAGGTATAACTAATTGAACTAAAATTTTAATAATTTGTATATTTTAAGGAACAAAACGCGAGTTTAAAATCTGAGATATATTCGTTGGAAAAAGAAAATCTGAAACTTATGGAACAAATGATGAAAATAAAGACAAATGAAACCAATTGTATAGAAAGTGATGAAAACAAACTAATGAGCGATACAATAGTGAATGACTTGCAGATTGCAAATGGGTTGGCATTAAAAATACATTTTTGAAAATTTCAATTCATTAATATTTAATTATTTATATATTTTTCAGTAATTTAAGCGAAGAATTAGAGAAACTAAAAAAGAAATATTTGGTTAAAGTCCGGAAATTAGAGCAAAAATTGTTATCAACTAATCAAAGAAATAGCGCTCACGTATGGCGTTTACATTTAATCTAATTTTATAAATAATAAATTAAAATTAAAATTTAATATTTTAGGTAAAAATACTTCAAAACAAGATATCTTTATTGGAAAACGAAGGCGCAGTGAGAAAATGCATCGAAACTACTCTTTGAATATTATCTAACATACAATACTGTACCAGAAATAAGTTAATTTACGCAAATTTAATCGAAATTAAAAATTTAGTTACACTCAAGTTATTGTAAAATATTAAATAACAAAAACCATCATATCTTTAAAATTTGTAGTATAACTGAAATAATTTAGTCTGGGACACTTTTTTGATAGATTATTGCTTTTAAATATTGTTATATTTTATTTTGTAATTTTTATTAAATGTAAATTTACGTAAATTATGATTAAGGCTGTAAACACAAGTAAACTACATTATCAATAATTAACTGAATTAACAGCCCTTTCATCGCTAACTGTACCTTAAAGTTATCATATGTACTGATATATTATATCTGAATTTAATTGACACTTAATTGTGTTATTTGTGAAATGTTTGACACATTCCAACATGTTCTTGGAGAGCTTTTAAATAATTAATTTTATGATTAATTAATTAAATAAAGAATGATTAATTTATATTATATTTAATTAAATTTAAAGCCTTTTTGCCTTCAATTTGTTTATATAAATATTTTCTAATTATTTATTGTCAATAAAGAAATTATTTAAGAATTAAATCAAAAATTTTTATTTATTTAAAACGAAATATCATTAATTTATATTGTTAATCTATTACTAATATCATTACCAAACAGCATTTTATAAATTAAACAAGTACATTTTTTGAATGATGAATGAATATTCAATTTTAAAAATCGAAACACATAATGTCTCAAAGAAAATGAAAAGTAAAATGCAACTTTGAAAATATTAAGACAATTAATCAAATAAAAGCATAATTAAACATTAATAAACTAAATAATTAAAATTAATTAAGTTAAGATTTAAATAAAAATCACAAACTTATTAGACATAATAAATAATCAATATATTGAACAGAAATCGTAAAGGGATTCATAAATTCCTCTAATTTTGAAAATTGGCATTTATCCCCCTCCCCCCTAGCATTTGGTCCGCGGAAAGGTACCTCAAAATTTGTTGTTTTATTGTTTTTTGGTTGTTCAATAAATTGTTGCTAAATCCAGTTTAAAGTCAGTTAAATTAGGTAAAATTTTATCAGAAATATATAGGATTTTTGGAGCGTTTTTGGAAAAATCCCTCCACTAATACCGCCTCTAGATTTTTGGCTAAATTTTAGAGAAAATTTTCTTTCCTAATCTTCCTGAATCGGTCCATCTTCTCGATCCTTGATATTGAACCAATTTATTGTTTAAATCAATTTTTAAAACTTTAAGTTTGATAAAAATTGACCTAATTGTATTTTTAATTTGAAATTGTTATTTTAATAATTAAATCTAAAAAAATTAACTTTTAACTAATTTAATTGTATTTAATCAAATTTAAAAAAGTGTATTTTACTTTCTGACTTTAATATAAATTGTATATAGTTAAGTTATAAATATTTTCAAAACTTGATTATATTTTTAATAGCAATTATTAACAATAAATTACTGATAAAATATAATTAAATATTGTGAAAAATGGACAAAATAGTCAATAAATGGATAATACAACCAATAAATGTTTGATAATAAGGTCATGGATTGGTTTGTATCTTTAATTGTGTGAATTTGTTAACAATTAACACCTATTTTGATATATCAGTTGACATGTAATCAAATTAAGAAATAGTTTTAACATTACTTTGATTAAGAATTTATGGTCGGGTTGGGTGTGGTTATAGCCAATTGATCACAATATCGTTTAGACTGACCTTGGTGATTATCGTGTCGGTCCACATGTCTTGCAATTGGTGGCCGATATTGAAATTATCTTCATTTCAAAATTATTGTAAAATTTGCAAAATTTCATTTTTCGACTTTAATATAAAAGCACTCGAAGTGATAAATCAAAATCATTGTCATTGTATTCACTGTTCTCTTAAATATTAAGACTTATTAAACGTTAAAAATGAAATATTTGCTGATTGTTGTGCTTTTGTCTGCTTTAGTATGTCTATCAGTCGCAGGTTTGCAAACTTAGCTGTTTTTGCAGTCTTTATAAACTTATTCAACAATTTATATTAATAATTCCCAAATATCTCAATCAATTTGAATTTGAAACCATAGGAGGATATGGCCATGGTGGTTATGGCGGACATGGCCGACATTATGGCTACTCCACTAATATAAAGCATGGCGGTCACGGGTATGGACACGGGCACGGTGGCTATGGAAGAGGTTATGGATATGGCGGATATGGATACTTTGGATAGAAATGTTGTACAAAAATAGTCTCTCTCTTTAGGAATTGTAAGTAAATCAAATATTCATTATCTTTTTCATTTAGTTATTTTACATACAATTAAATAATTTTTCAAATATTAATTCTATAAAAATAACAAAAATTATTTTATTTTCTCCTTTTTTTAGATTAAACGAATCAAAGTCTGAATAAATTGTAATTAATATGATTATTGTTTTGAATACTTTGATGTAAATTATTTAAATAAATGTAGCATTTCTTTTTTAACTTTTGCATTTAATTTATTTTATTTGTTTAATTTTTAAAAATAATTTATTAAAACTTATTAAAAATTGAGCAAAATTTTACATTAAAAAAATAATTATTATAAATAAGTTAATAATAAGCAAAATCTGAATCAATAGATAACAGAAACAAATGGTTGTAATAATGGTTGCAATTAAACAGAATCTATGGTCTGATCGGCGTTGACATCGTCTCGACAATGAGTCTGTGCCTCACAATTGTGTCGAAATTGTGTTTTAGTATAATAGTCTCAACTGATTGACCCAATTTATGAAATATGTAACGCGAGTATAAACATCTGGAAATCCTGTTATTCAAGTAAATCGTATTTATTGCCGGTTTGATTGCATTAGTAGTTATTTGTGTATTTGTGTTCATTTGTGTGCTTTACCTCTATTTATACTTTTAGGTAATAAATAGCATCAAAAGCAGTCGAATGCGAATTGAATACATTATTGTCTATATCTGATATCAGATAAAACTAAACAGTATTACAGTTGTATAGTAAATATATTATGCAAACTATCAATTTAACCAAATCTTGATCGAATAAAGGCTAATATAATGGATTTACCCCCAACTGTGTGTCTGAATATTTTGTTAAATTACAAACTTTAATAGAAGAAATTCAATAAATAAATCTGATTTAACAAATGTGTTCAATTTACTGTACTTGCATAATTTAAAAGTTGTTTATTGCTATATTTTTGACTAACTAGTAAGTCTATTTCATAATAATTAATTTAAATTAAACTATTATAACAAGATAGATGTGTGAAATGTTATATTATTTTGAACTATGATTAAAAAAGAAATAAATCGAAACCTTCTTTAGCACAACCCGATCCAAAAGAGGTAATGCCAGCCAAATGCCATTGGTTTCCTATTTTGCATTGAAGTGGACCACCAGAATCACCCTTTTATATCAATTTCAATCCTTTTATATAATTTTAAAATTAAATTCCAAATTATAACATACGTGACATGTGCCCTTTCCTCCTAAAAGATTAAATTTATTTAATTAAAAAATTAATTAATGAAAAAGTAATAAAAATTTCAAGATATAACTCAATGTTAGAAAATGTATAATTGAGTCAAACATTTAAACGACTTAAAGCTTTTTTAAACATTTGAAATTAGTTGAAGTATTTTAAGCAGAGATCGAGAAGGTCGGCCGATCTAGGGGGAAGATCAGGGGAGGGATTTTTGTCAAAATTTTGGCCAAAAACCTAGGGGGGGAGATCAGGTGGGGGATTTTTCAAAAAACGCTCAAAAAACCTATATATTTATGATGAAATGTTGCCTAATTTAACTAGATTTAAACTGAATTTAAACTAAATTTAGTTAAATTAACTGGATTTAAACCGGATTTAGCA
>JAQFXP010001993.1:0-16750 GCA_034693685.1 Belba bartosi
CTAGGTGGTTATTAATTTTTGCTCCAATTTTGCTTCCGGAAGTAGTTTTGGGCCAGAGTGCGGCTTTTTATACTACTGTTGTTATTTTTAAAACCTTTTTTAATCGAAATATTTGTATATATTTATTTAAAACTAAACATATCTATATTTTAAGTATGTTTAGTGGATGTGCCGCCCGTAAGGCACTATGAGAGTGGCTCTCTCGTAACTCAAATAGTGCTAAACGTATATGATAGGCGAGCTATTCAATCAAAATTTTCGTTTTGCTTTAAAAAACTTATAAACAAAAGCTTATTAAATAACGTTTAACAATGTGGCAGTCAGTCTCAAATTGAGAAGATCTGATAATAAGCATATTATGAAAGTTTTATACAGTTATACAGTTATACAGTTAACGCCAATAATATGAACACTAAATTTAATCAATACCCAGTATAATTGAAAACAATTTTAAAATATCAAAACTGTACTAAAAATGATCAAGTTTACTAATATTAATAACTCTAGTTGACAATAATATTGACTAATATTTGAATCATATATTTTGAAACAAACCGAATCAGAAATGTCGAAATTCTTAATTAATAATTGCATTAAAAACAGTTTTTGCCTAATTCTGAACAAATCTAGAATTAAATCCAATTCTTTGCAAACTTTGAAATTCTGTTCAAATCTGAATCAAAACAATATGAATGAAACGAATGAAACGATTAGTGAGAGCTCGGTTAGGAAAGCTCTGAATGAGCAACAATACGAACAACTCTGTCCTCACAATTGGCGGCCAATGAGTCGTATAGAACGAGTGCTTCTTGTGATGCCTCGACAGAAGTGGGGAAACCAACGAATCGATGTCAATGCAGCCAATCGTCTGATGAGTGAAACCATTGCTCTCATCAATACTCTCCCGAATATGAAAGTAATCGACTCTTTGATGATCTCTACTCTCGATATCAACAAAAAGCGAATCTTCGGTTCCGGAAATTTCCATCTATTGAAGCAAAAGATTAATTCGAATCCAGAGATAACTTCTGTTGTCTTCTCAATAGATATGTTGAGTTCGGTTCAAATGTCCGAATTGGAGTCACAGCTCAAACTCGACGTAAGTTTCTAACAAACGCCTCCTCTAAGCCCAGATCTACTCTTTTAATACTCTTATACAGTACAATATTACCTAACCTAACCTAACCTAACCTAACCTAACCCTACTCTTCCCTAAACAATCAAATGAACTCACTTTCACTCATTTAGTCGATTGCTCTCTATTTGTTAGCCTACAACCCAATCCAACCCAAACTAACCCAAACTAAATTGTACTTGTTAAATTTGTTCGAGAGTTTAGTTTATTGTCTAATTCAGATATGAGACTAAAATTAGTTAAATTAGAATTGGATTTGTTTGAGTGATTTGAATCTATTATTAACTTATAATTTATAAATGATTTAAAGCATTTGTTTGGATAAGACTTTGAGTTCGGGTCCAGTCGTAGAGTTAGAGAGATCTGGGTTTTAATCCGATTTCTGGCGACAACTTAATGAATATTTAGTAAACGTTGTATTGACTCAGATTTACGACAGATATTCAATTGTATTGAATATATTCCGAAGTCAGGCGAAGACATCTGAAGCCAAACTACAGATAGCTTTAGCAGAGATTCCTTACATTCGCAACAATTTAAGAGCTCTTCAGAGGTCTGGAGATTCGCGACAAAAGAATTTATTTAAAGAAATCGGAGGTTTTGGTGAGACATGGATTGAGACTCGAAAACAGCTTTTAATTGATCGGGAGATCAAAATAAAGAAACTTTTGGCCAAAATTCAATCGAATAGAGAATTGCTTCGATTGAATAGAGAGAGAAAACAGTTTCCGGTCGTTGCAGTCGTCGGTTATACCAATTCAGGCAAGACTTCACTCATCAAAGCGCTGACACACGACCAGAGGTTGGTTCCGAAGAACCAATTGTTCGCAACACTGGATGTGACGGTTCACGAGGGAAGACTGCCCTCTGGGCTCAGAGTGCTCTACACCGACACAATTGGCTTTATTTCCGAAATACCAATCGATTTAATCCATTCATTCAAAACCACTTTAAGTGAAATATGTTTAGCGGATGTGATCATCCATGTGCTTGACGTTAGTCACCCGAACCATCAATTGCAGGAACAGACGGTCAACAAGACTTTAGACGACATCGAAGTTAACGATAAACTCAAGAATACTATCATAGAAGTGGCGAATAAAGTAGATTTGGTTAGAGATGACAGTGTTTTGCAAAATTGCAACAAAATGCTAGTCTCGGCCACTCAGAGGCTGGGGTTGGACCAACTGATCCAACAAATCGAGACCAGCATTATTGCCAATACGGGTCGATTAGAAAAAGTTTTGCGGTTAGTGTTTAGAATTGATTTTTTAATTTTATTAAATCGAATAAAAAAATTTAATATGAATTGAATATTTGAATATATATTATATAGCGTTGCAAACGGCGGACATCAATATCAATGGCTTTACAGAGAGTCGGCTATTCGTGAGAGTATAGTCGACCCAAAAGATGCAAATTTTTTAATTATTAAAATTTATATAACGTTTGAGGCGTTCGAAAAGTTTAAGCATTCGTTTCATAACAGTTATTGTGAAGTCGAATAAAGATTTGTTTAATTTATCCCAATTTATGGCACTTCTCATAATTATTCTTCTATTAACATCATTTTCATCAACTCTTGTGCTTCTGATGTCTGTTGTTATCGCTTTCATGTGAACGACTCAGAGATCTATGTCTGTAAACAAATACCAATTAATTATTGCTATTATTTATTGTCGAATATGTAAATCAAATAAACCGTTTTCTTCTGTGCTTTTTGTTGCCGATGCTCTCCTGACCCGAATCGTTGTTCTCTATATCATTATCACTGCCGGAACTGCCAGAAGAACAACACTCGGAATCACTGGAACTACTCGAACTGTCACTCGAACTGTCGGACGCGACGCCTGTGTCTTGGGTCAGGTCTACCCGATCGGCCACAGCCGCCAACTCCGGAATCTTTTCCCTTAGAACTGATAGCCATTTTCGGGACAATTTAGGTCTTCCCCTAACAGTCTTGTGCCAAACGACTGGAAAATTGGTAAAACTGCAGAAGTTTTGAGTGACGGCAACGGTGTTGTCGAGGTTGAGCACGACGTGCCACCAGCCGGCCGGCACGAACACCGTTTCGCCCGCTTTCTGCAATATCTCGAGTGGTTTGAACTCGAGAGGCCAGTCCGGGGATTGGGTTTTCGGATATATCACATTAAACCAAGTGATGGCTTCGTCCGACTGCTTCCCGCCTTCGATCGGCTTAACTCGAATCAGTTCTCGAGGAGTAGTGGTCGGGAAAAGACACCAACGCTTGTGGCCGACGATCAGCGCATTCCAGGCACTTGTGCCCAAAGGGTCGATATGAATGCCAGTGCCCGACCGCTGCGGCCCCATCACGAACCACCGATACGGCGGTCTCTTCTCTTCTCCGGCGTATTGGAACAAATCGTCGCTAAAGTATTGGGGAATCGAATAGTCGTCCAAAAGCTTCTTCTTTCGCGAATGCTTTCACCGAAACAAACAAATCAATCGATTGTTATCTAAATCTTTAATCAATCGATTAATCGCTTACTTCTCCGTAATTGCTGTCAAAGATATAGAGCGGACTGTCGTCTGTATTGGTGCTCATGTAGTGCACGAAGTACTTCATCTTCAGCTTAACGCTATAGCCTTCGTTGTCTTCCCCGCACTTGAACTTCTGGTTTCGGTACTTCTTCGCCAATCGCTATCAGATCCGAATCACACAATTCGAGTCAAATCGAGTCAACTCGAGAACAAACACTCACCAAAAGCGTCCATTTCTGGCAGGCCTTCCAGTTGTCGGTTATGCCGGTTATAACGACCGGCCGATAGAGCTTCTCATACCTTTCGACAAACTCTTCAGGTCTGACCTGATTCGCGTCAATCCGTTCCAAGTTATCGACGAAAGAGTCAGTTCGTAAGTCGAAAGTCTGGCTGTAGTCGTTGGCCGACCAGGACTTGCTGTCAGTCAGCTCTACCGCAATAAACATAACGTCATTAGTCATCAAAACATTACAACTCTTTTAAAGTCAATTAATTTATTTTTCAAATAATTAACGAAAGATCGCAAACCGGGTCTGGCTTTGAGTTTTGCGTCAATTACTTTACGATTAGCTCTATATTCAATCGTTTCCTCATTCTCTTCCATTACAATCAATAAACACTAAATTAATTAAACAATAAAATAAAATCTAATATTAATTAATTAAAAATAACTTTTATTTCAAATCATAATAAACTTTAATTTGTAAACACGTATCTCAAACCTGATGTCAACAAATCATTGTAAATATAAAATATCTCATAAATAGCGTTATCGTTAATTGCAAGTTATTTAATGCCCCATGAAAAGTGAAAGGTAAAATATTAATGTAAAAAACATTCATCTAGAAATTTAAAATAAATATTTTTTATCATCAAGATCAAAAACAAACTATATTTTTAATTTAAATATTGATATATTATGCTAAGTCTCATATAAATGTTATAAAACAATAATATGTTTGCGTTGTCTGGATTGTAGTCCAACCCCCTATCAAACCATATAAATACTAATGGCGTCGAAAGCCCTGAGCGAAACAAATGACTAAAACATGTTTTTATTACAATATTTTAGGCAAACGTTTATTAATTAATTTATTGATAATTTATAATATTTTATAACTTTTAACTAATTTCTTAGACTTTGTAATGACTTTAGTAAATAGTGATTAGATAGAGTAGTGTTGGTAGTGTTGGTAGTGTTGGAAGCGCTTGAATGGATAACGTGTGGTATTTCGGCATTTTGTTGGCAGTAGTGCTTCGGTGGACAACTGGACAACACCCGTATTCCGGGCACTCGAGTCCACCCATGTATGGCGATTATGAGGCACAGAGGCATTGGATGGAAGTGACGGTGAATATAGGGGCCGACCAGTGGTACACAAACAGCTCAGACAATGATCTGTTGTATTGGGGTTTGGATTATCCGCCTCTGACTGCATATCACAGCTATTTAAACGGAAAAATGTATGCATTTCTCGCTTTTCTATTGTTATTTTATTGTCAAACTAATTATTTATGTATTTAGTGCTCAATATTTGAACCCTTTGTGGACAGAACTGCACAAATCGAGAGGTTTTGAAGGCTATTATCACAAACTATTCATGCGATCGACCGGTACTTTAATTGTTGATTTAGACAATTAATTGATTTATATATATCTTTTGTTTTAAAGTATTATTCGTTGATTTGTTGATATATTTCACTGCAATTCATAATTTTTGGTCCATTTCTTTGAGTGCAATCAAACCGAGAGATAAAGCCGTGAATTGTGTGATAAGTCTTATAAATCCGGCGCTTATTCTCATAGATTACGGACACTTCCAGTTGAGTCACTTCTTAATTACAATTAAATAATAACTATTGGTATTTGAAAATTAATAAAAGTTGTTATTTAAGGTATAACTGCGTATCTCTGGGTCTTTTCATTTGGACATTGGTTTGTCTGATGAAAGGACGGGACGTTTTCGGCGCAATTCTCTTTTCATTAGCTCTTAATTACAAACAAATGACTCTATATTTTGCTTTTCCTATATTTTGGTATCTATTGAGTCGATGTTTTGGTCAGAAAAGCAAAATTGATTCGATTATCAAATTGGTATCGATTTCATCTGCGGTTGTCCTCACATTTGCCGTTCTATGGCTGCCATATATTCATAGCTTCGGTTCGATTCTTCAGGTATTGCACAGAATTTTTCCGATTTCCAGAGGAATATATGAGGTATTCAAACGATTTGATGATTTGTTTTGAAAAGTTTTTTAATTATTTAAATCTAAGGACAAAGTGGCGAATATCTGGTATTCTCTTTCGGTTATAATAAAACTAAAGAAGTATTTTACGGATTCAACACTCGCTAAAATTAGGTATTGTTTGCTTTAGTAATGTTTGCTTTTTAAATTATAACTTGTTGATCTATTTGTCAGCGCTATAGTCACTGTCGTGTCACTCATTCCTTCGAGTTATCAATTGTTCCGAAATCCGTCGCTTTTGAATTTGAAATACGCTTTGGTTTGCAAATTGCAAAACAAATAATTGCAAACTATTTAGCACTAAATTGTTGTTTTGTTTAATTTTAGATCAATTCATCTTTGATTTTTTTCCTGCTCTCGTTTCAAGTTCACGAAAAGTCGATTTTAATGGTTTCGTTGTATGCATTGACTTTAAAATATTTTGAAAAACTTATTTATTGAGAAACTACTTATTTTTAGGACTGTAATGCTAGTAATGGATAGGCATCCACTTTGTTGTCTTTGGTTTATTATAGTTTCCACTTTCAGGTAATTAATTGTCGATTAATTCGGAAAAGGAAAGCATTTTAGAAACAATTTGTTGTTTTTTGATTGAATGATGAGTAACGCAGGGGTACTGAAGACAGTTGTAATGAAACTGTACTTCGAGTGCGAAGTTTGAAATATTGCGATTCTGACGATCACTTCAAAACTTTAAATTTGAAATAAATTGAATTCAAATTTTGAATTAATTAATTAATTGTAATTACAGTTTACAACCTCTTCTAATAAAGGACGGCCTAATGTTCCCCTACTTCGCACTAATTGTTTTTTTCGTCTGTGTCTACTCTAATGCTTTCGGAGACATCGAGTCTTGGAATCCGATCTCTTGGAGAGAAAAAGTTGTTTTCTTTAGTGTAAGAATTTGCAGATATTTTGATTGATTTTAGTTTCAAATTATTAAATATATTGATTCAACAGTTCATTGCATCAATGATTGGGTGTTTGATAATAAGCATAGCATCGGTGACAGTGCCGGCGCCGACCAAATTGCCAGACATTTACGCAGTTGTCAACAGTTTGTACAGTTGTGCCCATTTGGTGGTATTTGTGGTACACTTCCATCAAATGCAGTTCGAAATCCATAGCATTTCGATAACTTACCCAAAAAGGCCTTCGTTTACGAATTTGAAAACTAAGAGAAAACTGATTTAGCTTTTCGTCAATCGTTAGGAATTCGAATAATAATTCATTTTTAATAAAGTTTTGATAAAAATAAAAGTTTATGTTTTTGAGTGTTGGGTCAGGAAATAGTGACAGAAGAGTGTCCTTGGATTCAATGGATTGGTACGATTGGAGCCAAAGCTTATCGTTTGAATTGATTGCTATTTTGATGGAAACGATTTGTTTGTTTGACGCCTACGACGGTTGACCCCAACTATGTTATCACTGCATTGGTTAACCTTGGGTTGGAAGCGATTCACTATTTATTATGCAGTTCTGGTGTGATATCGCGTTCACTAATATTTAGAATCTAGTCTTTGAATAATATAATCAAATGTGCCTTTAATTCACTGTAAATATGAATAATATATTAAAATTGAAAGTTTCGTCAATTGTATTGTTATTATTGTACTTTAGTCACGAATTCAGGTATTCCGGTTGCAGTTCCAACCGAACTCTTATTGCAAAACTGCAAAATGTTTCGGACAAATATCAAGAGTCTGTTCAAAAGTTCGAAACTTATCATAAGTTTCGAAATAATCTAAGACATCAACAAAACTGTTATTTTGATGTTTTAAAACACAAGTTCCGAATCGAAACAAACAAATTGATTAATTTGGAAAAATTGGATTTTGTCTTCATTTTGGACGACTCGGATACTATTGGTCGCAAACATTTGTTGAGTTTTATAAGTTTTGTTAAACGTTTTGCAGCAAATTTCGATACATCAATAAATGGGACTCGAATTGCAATAATTAATTTTGACTCTAATGAGCAAATCGTGCGATCGGTCTATAGAACAAAAAGCAAACCATTAGAAGACGAGTTGATTCACATTCCGTTCATTCAATACTTTGGTCGCAAAACCAATGTTTTTAATGCTTTAAAGTCATCTCAAGTCAGATAAGAATTGTTTTATTTAGTAAGAACTGAATGTTTTAAAAAAATTATGAAATGTTCAGGCAATATTCAACTTTTGGCGTAAAAACGCGCAAAAAGCTATCATTTTAATATCAACAGGCTATTTAAGTGGGGACGACCCTCGACCTTTAGGTATTTATTAATTAGTGCCAATACTTAAATTGCTATAATTTCTAATAAACATTTGTTTAAATATTTTAGCGAAAACCCTAATCGAGAGCGGAATTAAAATTTTTACGATTGGTATTCAAAACGGAAATATCATTAACTTAGAAGATATAGCATCTAAGCCTAAGAATGAACATAATTTTGTTTTAAATAGTTTCGAAAATATTGAAGCCCTGGTCAATGATGGAGTAATTAATGGTATTTTTCTACATTTATCGATATTTTAAATATACTGTACATTAATATATGAATTAATTAACTCAAGTATCAGATTCGTGTTATTTGTTTTGTAAAGAATATTCCGATTCTTGTGTTTGCATTGATAGCACAGAAACTGAATCTTGTGATTGTGGTTATCTTGGAAGAGGATTGAAAAGCGTTTGCAATCGTAAGTAATTTTGTCTAAATTTTTTGTTTGGTTTGAAAATCACGAATAACTCAAATCTAAAATAGAATAAAATGCAAAAACAAAAAATACAGTTATTTACGAAATTAAAGAATGCATTTATTTTAGGCATATGTCCTGAAACACAGCATCAAGTGTTCAATAAATTGTTGAACCGAATGGAATGCCAGTGCAGAAAAGGTTATTTTAAAGTTGGTGACAAATGTGAGGGTAAGCGCTGTCAACAAATTGTTTCATTAATTTATTGTTTGTCATAAACATTGAAAATAGTAACAAAGTGTCCAAAACTGGTTGCGCCGGAAAACGGCTTCTTCAGTAGTGAGTGCAGAGATGTCTATAACGCCGCCTGTGGTCTCATCTGCAGACCCGGGTATCAACTCAAAGGCACAAGTATTCGGATTTGCACTGAATCGGGCGCTTGGGATGGAGTCCAAACTTACTGTTTGGGTAGAATTGACTCAAAAACTTGATTTATTAATTGTAATCTAATTGAATCGTTTGGAATCGAATTGAAAGTTAGAAAATGTCCGGAACTGAAAGCACCCGAAAATGGAACCATTGATTGCACAACAAATGATTTTAGATTCGAAACGGTTTGTCATTTTGGTTGTGAGTCTCGATTCCAATTACAAGGATCTCGAGAGCGGACCTGTTTAGCCATTGCCAAATGGGATGGACTGCCCGTCATCTGTAAACCAATCCTTTCTAATTCAAACAATCATTGAAATCAAATCAAAGTTTATTTGTCTTCGATATAAATTTGGGACAAATTTTTGATTCTTTTGTTTTCATTCGTTTTCATTATCAGAGAAACGGTTTCTTTGATTTTCAAACCAAGAGATTCTGTAAAAGAATTAATTTTAAAATTAGATTATTTTTAATAAAAATTCATTTATCACTTTATAACTTGGTAATATTCAAGTACTTGATTACAGTTTTTAATAAACAATTTTTTGCATTTATTTTTTAATAAAAAATTATATAAATTTTTAAAAATTGTTTAATAGAAATAAATAAATAAATAAAAACTTAGGCGAGGAGTTAGGCTAGACAGAAAAGCTAAGACATTACTACATAAAACAAATTTTTTGTAGTAATGCAAAAGAGTAACCCGAGAATGCTAAAGTGGGATTTATTTATAAGTTGCGTTTATCTAGTACAATTTAGTAAAAAGAAACTTCTATTTACTCTAGGTCAAAAATGAAATATTTTAATAATGGAGAATTTTGACTATTTGAACTTTAAAAAAAAATTTCTTGTTGTGATAAATGTGATAATTTCAGAAAAATATTATAAATGTAATGATTTTATTCATAAATATATCACAAAGTTTATAAACTGTAAGAAACTATTGTATTTTTAAAACTTGCATAACATGTTAAATAAAGCAGTTAGAAAAATAAGTTTTGCACATTTTACTATTATATGATAAGCTTAGTTTATGTTTATAATGGCATTAAATTATCTTGATAATTTGCAAACTGTTGAGATATTGTTTGTGTATGTGAAATTCATTAAAATGTAACTTACTAGTAATTTGATGCTTAGACTCTTTTGAAAATATAAATATAGTCAAACTCGAAATTATTATATTTTCATTCGATATGTTTTCTATTAAACATTTACAAATCCAATCCAAACCGTTATTATTGAGAATTATTTGCATGTTTATAGGATCTATAAAATAAAGATTTTAAGTTTCAGTAAACTAGCTAGATTAGGTTAAAATAATTAAACAAAATATAAATGTTTGTCGAAAAGTGTTATTTTGTTTCACTATAATAATGTTAAATATTTAATTTAATATTTTTATTAACTTTAAATTCATTAATTAACATGCAATTTAAAAATTAAGGTTTTAAAATAAAAAAATTTCAAAATCATTAAAATTTAAAATTTTGTAATTTAAAAAATTGGGTATAACCAAGAAGATTTTTTCTCAATAATAAATTTAGTAGCAAATCCCTAAAAATATTTCAACTCAAAATATATTCATTCACAAATCAATTCTATCTAAGTTTTTCTCTTTTAACTTATTATTTATTTGAGTAATTTTATAGTAATAAAATTTTTATTAGATAACATGTACTTGATTAATTTTTGAAAATAAATAATTTGATTAAATAAGTTAAATGAAAAAAGTTTTCTTTTTAAACTTCACCTGATTTAGATGAAAATCCAAAAATTTTCTAAATTATTGTTAGTTTAACTAAATTTAGTTTAAACTTAATTAAATCAGGTTAAATTGCATATAGAATTAAGTGATTTCAAGAATTTTTAAGCGTTTCCTCCTCTAGGGGTTTGGAAAAATGCCTCCTCTGAACCCCTGGATTGACGGACCTTCTCAATACATATAACTTAAATGTCATTACCGTTGCATAGATTGCAGAGACCAGAGATCGCATACTCTTTCAGTCGGATATCTTCTAATTCGAGTGAATTCAAGAATATGTTTATTATATTTAATTTTCTAAGAAATTCAAAATTGATTGGATTGTAGGCAAAACTGGCAATATTTGCCAACACTTGGCGTTTGGCATCTTTTAGGATAATTGAAAAAATATTTGTAAAGATAATGGAAATGTTAAAATTAAAACAATAATACCATTTGAACCAGTCACATTAAACTCATGCAATAGTTTTTGTAAATAATCGAACCGTTCAGTTGAAGAATATCCGCTGTTTCGCAAAGAATTGCCGCTATATTTGACTCGATTTGACATCTTATTCAAACATAAAATTAAATATAATTAAATTAAAATATAAAAAAGGACATTTGTTTTTTAAATAATCTAGTTATATTTTAGCAAAAATTCACCCCCATTGGCGGCTAAAACTTTCATAAATATTTTTTAGTGTTTCAATTGATTTAACAATAGTAATCATTTTCCTTAACTCCGTGAGCAAGATCACTTAATTGTGAGTAATATAGTGACTTGCTACTCATTTATAAATTTAAATGTTTTTATTTTGCCTTTTTTAAATAGTAAAAATACAAATATTATTTTAAACTCTTACTAACTGAAATACGATAATAATATTAAATTTAAAAAAAATAATTTTAATTTAGAAATTTTGCAAATCAACATTTTCGACTTATTAAATATGATTAAAAATTTTAAACTCTAAAAAATTATTGAATATGTTTGGTATTAAGGTTTAACTGTTTGAAAAACTTATAACGCATTAAATTAACTGAATCAGTGTTAGTGCGAGCCGTCGATCTAACTGCGCTGTTATTGATCAGAAATATGTGAACTTTTCATAGTTTGGTCGATAACAGAACATAAAGTTTTCTTCAAAGAAGTCTAAATAAGAATATCATTCCAAAGACTCTAATGCCTAAACTGAATAATCCTTACATCAAACCAATTCTATATAAATGTGGTTGAATTGTATTTAAAAAACAATAAAAAATATTCGAAATATTTTTATTGTACAGTACATCAAAAGATTGAAAAATCAAACTATTTATTAAAAATTAAACTGAATTTCGACTAATTATTAGAAAAAGAATTTCATTCAAAATATTGAATACAAACAAAATTTAATATTAAAAGAAAAACATCAGAAGTTTAATATATATTTGAATAAATCAATATCAAAAGCTAATAAAAAAGATAATATGAATTTTGTCACTAATCTCACTAATAAAGTATTTACAGAATCAGAAACAAAACTTCTATAATTAGCGCCAAAATATGAAATAACTCCAAAAGACATACCAATTAATCAATTTATTAATGCAATTGAGAATAATATAAATTGCTTTTCAAACTCAAATAGACATAATTTGAAAAAATATGACAAATGTTTTATTAACAAAAATATTGATAAAACAAAACTTAAATTCTATTGAAATCAAAGCGTTAAGAAAAACAAAGACATAAGAGTTATAATTGCAAGAACTGTAGTAATGGAAATGAATAAATATATTGAACTAATGACAAAACATTTAAATAATAACGTTTACGAGAAATTCAATGGTTAGCAAATGACAGTTCAAAAGAAAACAAAAGTATTAAAAGTATTAATCGAAAAACCGAAACGAAAACAAAATTCCGGTTAACTGTAAATATTCGTTAGTTCCAAACGCTTCCATTCAACCGAGAATTTATAGTTTTAAAAATAATAATATGTTAATAAAAACTTTTGCTTTAGCTATTGGAAAAACTATTGAACTATTAAAATAAAATTGAAATAGAATTCAGGTAGATGGGTTTATTAAATTAATTATTTTGTTGATTTATCCAACTGATTTGCCGATGTAAATTATAGAATTGTTAATGTTTAAGAAAAATGTTTAGAAAAATAATTCTATGTAAAAACACACCCCCTTGTTAAATATACATTTGTAATTTAAGCTTTAATATTTTAAAAATAATTCTTAAAAATAGTTCATTGAATAATTTGTAAATTACAAATCAGGAATTAAATATTATTTATGAAATAATATTTTTAATGTTTTAATTGGTTGTTGTTACTCGATGACATAATTAATTAGTAAAAATTCAAAAAATTGTTGTGTTTATCATTTTTAAAACGATTAAAGGTATAAAAACTACTTTTGGCAGTTTTAAGAACAAATAATTCTATTTAGTCAAATTTTGTTGACATATTTAAATTAAATAGTTCTTAAAATTAAATATAAAATCTTAAGAAATTAGTAAACTATTGTAGCAGAACTTGTCCAAAGAATTAATAAAGTGTTCTTAACGAGCAAATCACAAGCAAAGCACTTGAATAGTTAAATATCAAACATAAAACAGTTTGAAATAAATGAGTTACAAAATTGATCAATTTAGGGATTTTTAAAATTTTTAAACATAACTTATTTAACCTTGCTCAATTCACAAACTTGCCACTAATTTTAATGACTGACTGATTTGAAAACATAATACCCGTAGAGTTAAAAAGCAGATCTAATTGAGTGCATTAAGTCTTAATGATTTAAACCATTAAATGTAATTATGTTCAGATGTGTACATAAGTAATAGACTAATCAGAAAAAAATTAAAAAGAATAAAATTGCTTTTCATTATTATTATTGCTTTAAATTTTTATCTATTTTTGCGTTGACCAGAAAAGACAAGACATTTGTTGTTATAAAAAAAGCTTTTCTTATTTAATGATACTATTAATAGTGTTATTAGAGTACGTTCGGAAAGGCAGGTGAAAACTGGTGTTTGGCTCACAAAATAACTTGAAGCAAAGGCAAACATATTGTGAATTATACAGTAGAGCAGGCATTGTGAAGTGGGGATCAGCCAAAAATCCCCCTGATTTTGAAAATTGGCATTTATCCTCCCCTAGCATTTGGTCCGAGAAAAGGTTTTGCCGGCCGGCAAATTTTTGGGTTTTTTGCCCAAAATTAAAAAATTTTCCCTAAATTGGTGCTAAATCCGGTTTAAATCCAGTTAAATTAAGTAAAATTTCATCACAAATATATAGGTTTTGTGAGCGTTTTTGGAAAAATCCCTCTCCTGACCCCCCCCCCTAGGTTTTTGGCCAAAATTTTGAGAAAAATTCCCACCCTGATCCCCCTGGATCGGCCAACCTTCTCAATCTCTGCAGTAGAGACAAATATAATATTCGTATGCCTTAATTCTTAAAAATATAGATAAAAATCCAACTCTAAACCCGTTACTCTTAATTCTTAGCGGCTTTTTGATAAAACTTTTAGCTGATTTAATATAAATTAAGTCAAAAATTATAAATAAAAACCGAAAAATATAAATGCATTTGCCAAAAAATTAAAGTCGAAAATACTAACGTTTGAAAATAATAAAATTTAATATATTAATAATAAAGTCATATACAGTAAAGTCTAAAATAATACTGAATTTAAAATACTAAAATGAAATAAAAAGTAATAAAGTCAAAAATAATTAAGTCGGAAATGGTAAACTTAAAAATAAGTGTCAAAAACAGTAAAATTAAAAATATTAAAATTGAAAACAGTAATTTTAAAAATAAAATAGTAAAAATAATAAGGTCGAAAACTGTAGTTGAAAATAGTACAATTAAAAATAAAAATTTAAATTTAAAAAGTTAAAATAAAAGTAAAGCTAAATCAATTAAATCATTTGATTGTTTTTTGATTATATTATTTTTGACTTTATTATACTATTTTCTACTTTGTTATTATTAATTTTAACATTCTTGAAAATTTTCAAATTTACCATTTTCGGCTTTATTAGTTTTTACTTTATTTAAATTTTCGTTTTTTAAATTTATTATTTAAGACTTTAATGTACACAATTTTACTATTTTAAATTTTATTATTTTTAAACTTTACTATTTTCAATTTTGACTTTGTTATTATCGACTTTATTATTTTCGAGATTACAATTTTTGATTTTTGACATTTGCATTTATATTTAGTCAGTTTATATTTATATTAAATCAACTATAATTATTAACCCTTACGTCTCAATAGGTACCCATCATTAATAACGAAAGAAACAGATTTCTTTAGTAGCAACAAGAATCAATAAAAAAAATTAAAGTTCTTTATTAGTAGCGAGAAATTTTTAATTTTTTTACTTGCAGCTGAAAAAAAATAATAACTCTTTATTAATAGCGAGAAATTTTGTTTTCATTTATTAACAACAACAAAAATCAACAAATTTTTTAAAATTAAATAACAATCGAAATATATTTTAAAAATAAATTATTAGTAAAGAAAAATGACAAAATTAGTGAACGCAAGCTGTTAATGAAAAAAACTTATGTTAATAAAGAACAATAAATATTATTATAAATGGATTACTAATAAATTAAAACTTATAAATTAGATTTACACTAGATTTCATATTGACAATATGTAAATTTTTTCTTCAATATATAGAAAGTTATTAGTAACTTATTACATTAGATTAAGATCAATAAAGCATAACATATAAAATTGCCAATAAAGAAAATAAGTTTAGATGTACAGTATAAGAAATTAATTGTTAATAAAAATGTTTTAAAATGGCGCACAAAAGAAATCATTTTATTTTAAAAAATTCTTTATAAAAAATTTAAATTGTCGTAAAATACAGTCGTTCTCAAAATTATCTTCAATGGTTTTTGCCAATTTATTCATAGACGCTTTGTCAAATGATTTTAAAATTTATTTTGCAACTATGGAATGTTGGTACGCACAAAATATAAAAAGAATTTTTAAATATTTTATTCTGGTGTTATGTAACATGTCAAATTCTACTCAGAAAAAAATTTAGCATAATTGAAAAATTTTGAAATATAGAAATTGTTTATTGTAAAAAATAATTAGATCGGTGTATTTTTATTTTTAAAAATTTTGTCATAAAATAACTTAATTTTGGCCAATACTAAAACTTTAAAAATGTAATTGTTGTCACGCTTTTAAATTGAGCATCTTTGATTGTTTTTGGTCAAACAAATTTTATAAAATTTTATTTTTAAATATTAATGTCATAATTTTAAAAAAGTTTTAAATTATTTATCAGAAAAATTTTTAAAATAAATTCAAATGTTCTATTGATAAATTCCAATAAAATATAATTTACGTTATGTGTTGTGTAATTAGTATTAATTATTATAGAAATAATTGTTTTTATTTTTAAAATGTTCTTGGTAAATAATATTAAAATTTTCTAAATTATAACTAACATTAATATTTAAAATTAAAAATTAAAAAAATTTGTTTTATCAAAAATAACCAAATATGCTCAACTTAGAAGCATGGCAAATATTACATTTTAAAAATTTTATTATTGGTCAAAATTATTCTAGATCAAAATTTAAAAAAATAAAAATACACATATCTAATTATTTTTCAAATTTAAAAGCAAACAAAACGCCCCCTATGGGTTTATTAAAATTTTTAAATGATCAAAATAAAATATTTTCATTTCTTTTTTGTTTAAAAAAGTGAACCTTTTTTAAAACGGCCACTACAAGCATCTTCTACTGTATAACAGTTTATTCCGGATATAGTAAATAGCTCTTTTCTGTGAAATTTGTTCATTATAAGTAAAATTCACTATAAACAATTAAAATTCCATAATATAATATGTTTATACTTGGCTCTTATCCAGGGATCGAGAAGGTCGGCCGATCCAGAGGGGGATCAGGGGAGGGATTTTTCTCAAAATTTTGGCCAAAAACCTAGGGGGGGATCAGGGAGGGGATTTTTCCAA
>JAQFXP010001994.1:0-16750 GCA_034693685.1 Belba bartosi
AAAGTATTATTTTAAAAGTGTAAAATATTATTTTGCTTGGTTAAATTAGAAGTCTGATTAAATCTAAAATATAACATAATATTTAATTTAATTAATTATGAACAAAATTTTATGATAGCTATGCAATTCTATTTTTGGTAATTGGAATTTAAAACTATAAACTTTATTAAATTATATTTGTATTACAAAATTAATCTAATCAATCGATAAAATTATAGATTAGTTGGTCACTTAATTTAGCTTTAAACATTTTATATCCTACTTTAAATGCAAATTCAAGTGGCATATTAACAAACTTTGTTACAAGTTTTATTTACTTTACTTAATGTTTACTAATTGATGATATCATTAAAAATATTTGGATTTGTATTCGAAATATACAATAAATTCAACTCAAAGATAGAATTTTGGTGCCATTGCTAATATCAAAGTTTGGGTACAAAATCGAGTGCAAGTTAAAACAAACAAGTTGAAAACTATCAAAGATAGTGAGTGCATTAGTCTTATGAACAATGTCTAAATTATTAACTTTGGAACTGCTTAATTCAAGATATTTCCTAAGAACAAAAATGTTTCTTACCCTTTTAACAACTGCTTTCAAATAAATTCACATTAATTTATATTTAATATATTATATTTGATATGAAAATATTGATTTAATTTGAAAATTTATTCCAGCTATAATGGCAACAGGAGATCTGCTTGGTACCGCACTGTTGACTCTTGCTTATATGATCTTGGTAATTGTTGGAGATCCAAATGCTTTGAACAAACAAATAGATAAACATTAATGTTATTTACTCATCTTTATATTATATTTATAAAAATCAGTCAAAACTCAATATACTGTTTGAATATCATTGTTATATAACTCTATTTATTCGAATTAATGTTTGTATCGTTTGATGAGTTGTTTCTGGAAATGTGATCTATTTTATTGAAAAGTTTATTAAATTAAGTTAAATAAATCATTTTTTGATTTAATAATAAAACATTATTTATTAATAAAAATAGACTGAAATTAATATAATATAAAGTAAATTTAACTTGGTAAATGAATAAAAATAAAATTATATTAATATAAATTTAGAACACATGATTGCATGTCATTGCAATCGATATATTTTGCAATTTATTTAATGCTTTCGTAGTATTTATACTAAAACTTCTAAAGAAATCATTAAAAAATCGTTAAAAAATTTCATTTGAAAACGTTATCTCTTCCCAAGAATTTCAAACTTGGAGTGCAATTGTCGACAAAATATATATAATTTTTTTGTTTTGTTTAATACAGCGATTGTTTGATTATCGGCGGATAGTTTCGACCTTTAACTTTGAAATGTGATGTAAAAAACTTGACAAGTGTAAACATCACAAGAAAATATTATTTGAAAGTTGAATTAAATTTGTTTTATAAGAAGACAAAAGAATTGCTTAGATTATCGGTGACGTTAAATATATAAAAAAGTGAATTGATTAATTTTGAAAAAATAAACTTTGGTTTAATGTAATGCACTTTCGTTTAAATGCTATACAACCTTCAAGTCCTTCAAACAGGTATTGATTAATCAATTGATTCCAAATATACCAGTTTTGCAAAATATGCCTTAATATGCAAACTTGATTAAATTATCACTTTTGTAATTATAAAACTATTATAAAATGATTAATTTAGTGATTGTTAATTAAATAAAAATTTAATTTATGTCAGAAAAGTCAGTATAAAAATCAAATAATGTAAAATAAGTTAAATAAATAATTTAATATTGTTGACAGTATTATCTATGCAATACTATATTATTAATACATCAATTATATCAATATCAATAACAATTAAAATTAATAGATACTAGTACATCTGGATTTGCAAACATATTAGTGATATAATAAATATTAGCAAATATATAAATTAAATCAAATAAATTAATTGATTTATAATGAGAAACTAGCACAAAATGTGCCAAACAAATTCGATATAGTAATAAAAATAATTTTAATTTTGTATATTTGCTATGAAATCAAAATTTGAATAAAACTGACAATAAAACAAAGAATAGGAAAAGTGGAGTCGAATGAAGTGCAAAACTGATACAATTGTCATATAACGGATACTGTACTCAAATTGCAATCAGTTTTTCGTTAGTATTAATTACATTATACATTATACTGTTTGATGAACTGAGTTAGCACTGTATGACTGCATGAATCGAAAACTGGATAATACCTGTAATACCTGATATTACCAATAACATTTGATTTGTTTCGCTATTACGTTAACCGATATATTATTCACTTTAATAGAACAATGTTTGGCTTCATTTAGAAAATATATGAATACATGTATTTATTTTTAGATTATTTCAGACTAGAATGGACTTATCAATATTACTTATAACTTATAAGGCATAAATTAAAGTAATATAGAGTCAATTATTTATATTTTTAGAATATTATTTTTAAAATTTTAATGTATATTCTTAATATTGGCATGTGTTTAATATTAAAATCTTAGGCATGTGCAAGGTAGGCAGGCTTATTAAACACCAGTTGACAAAATGGCAGGTAGGGAATTTTAAAAAATGTTATAGCTGTTATTTTTCTTTGTTTTGTCAAATAATTTAAATTTATCAAGCATGTTCTAATTTTTTTTGTTTTGTTTAGAGAAAGTATCTTTAAAAATTATTTAATTTACTCAATTTCTAATTTGCACATCTTTAGTATATCCTAGGTAATATTTTTATCTAGTACAAAAAAAAGATTAAATCTAAGAGTTGTACAAATTTGATAATTAATTGTTTGTTTACCGATAAAACTCGGACTTCGGAAACCAAACTCAATGCTAAAAATTGGCGACAAAAGTGATTTCGTCATTGAATTACGAAATATGACAAAAAATAACGTCTTGAACAAATGCATAGAAATAAAACTTGTTGAAATTAATTATTAATTAAGTTTGAATTACTTTACGTTTCATAGTAAATTTATAATTTATTCCTTCTTACTTGCAACTTATTAATAGCGCAATGCATAATTTTAATTTTATTATTTTTGATATACAAACTCTGTTATCATTTAATTGACAATTTAATTTGAGTTTATATTGATTAACTTTTTTTAATAAGAAAAAAAAATAAAAACCAAGTACGTTTTATTTTATTTATAGCATTAAATACTTGAAAATATAAAAATTAGTGAGTGCATTGCAAAAAATAGAATGACGGCAGCGTAAAATTAAAATATAACCATAGTTACCTTGTTGCGTAATTATTACATATAAAAAACAATACCTGCCGCAGAATATTTTATTTAAATTATTTTTCAAACAATTAAAATTCCTTCCCTCCCTTTCCCTTCCTTTGTAGCTTTATCTCTCGAACAGAATTATTAATATTCTTATGATATGTTTTGTTCAATAATATCTATTTACGTATTGACTATTAAATCCCAAAACTCTCTAACTATAATCAAATTTGTAAACAATACTCTCTAAACCAAAAATGTGACGAAATTTTCCGATATCTCGATGAACTGGCAAAGCGTATATTTTAGATCATACATACAGTATATAATTACCCTGTACAACTTTATTTTACAGAAACATTTTTATGATTTGTACCGGCATATATACAGTATATACAGTAGTTCTTAATATATAAAAAGGTTTATTTATTTATTTTTCTGTGATTTAGTGCTCAATTTACTGAAGTACCAACTTTTGTATTACTGTCTATCCGTTTTATATTTTAATTTTATTGTTGCTATTAATCTAATTATACTAATTATTGACACAATTAACGAATCAATTCAAACAAAATATGTCAAAAAATGTAAGTCACGTGCTATACGTAATATTTGTACAATTTTAGCTCGATAAAATTGATGCAGTTAAACTTCTACATAAAATAATTCTGCGATTTTAAATATAATATCAATTTAACTTAAATTAATAAAAAGTATATTATGTTAATTATTTTATTATAATTTTATAACTAAAATCTACTAAATTGAATTTATTAAATAAAATGAGCAGGCTAACTCGTAATTATAGCGAGAGTGAGTGTGTATACTATTGCGTAGAGGCGTTGCAGTGCTGTAGTGATGTAGTGGTGCTATAGTGAGAGAGAGAGAGAAAGAGAGATAAAGCGATCGAAACGTTATAAAAGGCTTTAGATTTGCGAACAATTGTCGCAAATGTATTGAATACTAGTATTGCATAAATAGTCGTCTTTAGCAACATTTGCAACAATTTTCGATTTAATTGAAATAATTTGCTAAACAAATGAGTTATTTCTACCGCTTGTTTGCGTCGATTACAGGCTCTGCAAAGGTTTTGAATCCGAGACTAAGTCTTCGACTTCAGCTCAGGTTAAATGTGAACGAAGTTCGCGAATCAGCACTTCTTTAAGGCCTTAAATAGTCACTCATCGGATCGGATGTAAATAATTAGTGAAATTATATTTATTTTTCGGGTATTAGTCGTAAATAATTTTGCATCACTTTATGGGCTGATTAGGTAAGCAATCGGTTAATCGATTAATTAATTAATTATTGCTTTAAATGTCGATTCAATTCAATTCAATTCAATTCAATTCGGTTTTCATTTCTATCGGTTCAACAGATTCTCTGAATTTGAACTAAATTTTCAACATTTTTAACATTAATTGCTTTGAAATCAACGTTTCGGTCGACACCCGAAGGTATTCGAAGAATGGATTCACCGAAAAAGCAGTTCTATTTGGGTTCGGATGCGTCGCCGACACCACCGGCCGTCGCGATAGTAGTGGACGAGTCGAGCGACGGCTGCTATACAGGACCGGCGGCTCTGGTGGTGGGCGCCGGCGACTATGACTACAACATCGGTCAACAGTATTGCTATTACAACAACGAGTGCCTCAACGGCGCTATAACACCCGAATCGAAGAACTCTTCGAACGCTTCTCTCATATCGTCGAACAGTAACGTAAAAGACATCGATTTTTCGGTATTGCATACAATCGTCGAAAACGCCATTCCCCCCAAAACCGCTTCACCGCTACATTCGCCCCAATTCGAGCGCAGTATTAGCCGCGAGGAAGGCCTACTCACGACCAGTGTTCAGGTGTTCGTCGCGTTTATGATCGCCGGCTTCGGCAATCTGGGCGCCGGCCTTATCCTGGATCACGTGCAGCACTGGACGGTCTTCGTCGCCATCTCTGAGATGTTCGTTCTGGTGCCGTCTCTGCTGGGCCTCAAAGGCAATCTGGAGATGACAATGGCTGCCCGTCTGTCCACTCACGCGAACTTAGGAAATATGCAGAACTGGAAGCAAACTCTCAAACTGGCAAAAGGCAACTTAGCTCTGGTCCAATGCCAGGCCACTATCGTCTCATTCTTGGCCGCAATCATTGCCATCATTTGGAGCTTTTTCTCAAAAGGCATTAATTTCAACAATAGTTTGACTTTAGTGGCCAGTAGTCTGATAACAGCGAACGTGGCCTGCTTTGCCCTGGGCTCCTGTATGATCTGCATTATAGTCCTGTGCGACAAAATCCGTATTAATCCGGACAACATCGCGACTCCATTGGCGGCATCTCTGGGTGACGTGACTACAGCAGCCCTGTTGGCCTGTTTCTCGCAACTGATCTACAATCACACCCATAACTCTAATACCTTTCCATACTTTGCGGTTTCGATTATATTCTTCTTTATCGCACTTTTGCCGCTTTGGCTCTATTGGGCCGTAAGGAACGAATACACCCGCGATGTGGTGACCAATGGCTGGTATCCTGTTATCACAGCTATGGGTATCAGCAGTTGCGGTGGTTTTATACTCGATTACGGGGTTATGCTCTACGATAGGATCGCTTTATTCCAACCAATCATTAATGGGTTTGTCTGACAATTGTTTTCCAAATTTATTATATTCTTATCTAAACATTTGATAACATCTGATACAGAGTCGGCGGCAATTTGGTCGCAGTCCACGCCAGTCGCATATCAACCTCATTGCACAGGTATGGCAAACCCGGTGTTCTATTCCCTGGATTCCAAGCGTTCACTTCACCCATTCAGGCGTTCTTTACAAACAAAGGTTTTATTCATTAATTGT
Source organism: Belba bartosi (assembly GCA_034693685.1). Lineage (NCBI taxonomy): Eukaryota > Metazoa > Arthropoda > Arachnida > Sarcoptiformes > Damaeidae > Belba > Belba bartosi. Next base: position 6,089 of record JAQFXP010001994.1, read on the forward strand.
TGATTAAATTGAGTCATATTTTAATTGATTTGTGAAATTTTGAATAGATATGAATATAAAGACATCGCGTATTCTACTCCTGATGGCACTGCCGGCACATATCCTCTACATTATTGTAATCTATTTGATCGACGAGAGCGGGAGAATGCAGTTGACGACAATGTTCTTTGTCTTCTATCTGTTCTTTGCATTACTTCAGGTTTGAATCAAATCTATTATTTATTTTATTTAGAGTTTAATTGATATCAAACCCAAACCTAACCTAAACCTAAACCGAAATTGAATGACATTTTCAAATGTTATTATTGTTTGAGTTGTGTTTTTATTATAACTGACGAACCACTCGAATAATGATAAACAGATGAACTGTCTTCTCGTCTTTGACCCGAATCTATGCAATAGTATTGTAATCGTATTGTTTGGAGATTTAACACTAAATTATTTATTTGAAAGGTATCGCTATTATTATATATGGCATACAATTTGGTTCATATCCTATGGCTCAAAGAGGTAGACCCGGATAATAGCAGTATTCCACTCCTAACCGCTTCCGGTGACTTCTTGGGCTCTGCTTTCTTGCTATTAGTTTTCAAAATCCTGTCTCTAATCGGAGATCCGAATGCAATCAAAGCAGCCGTTGGCTAAACAACTTATTTTTGGCTCTTTTTCTCATTTGGTTTTTATTCAAAACTTTTAGTTTACAGTCGATTCTCGGTTTTGTCAACTCCTCATAAAGTGATTGGTTGACAGAACCGGTAATTTTAGTAAAGTTGAAATTTAGGCGACGTTTCAGATTAAGATCGAATGAATGGTTGAAAATGGTTACTTCAAATCGTTTTTAATTGTTTTATAATAGTGTTGATTAGTTGAAAGTTTAAATTTGTTTAATTGTTGAGTAACTAGATCATTTTTAAATTATTTTTTATCATTTTTGCATTTCAATAAAATTTTGATCAAAAAAATTGTTATTATTTTTTCCAAATATTTTTGCAAATCAATGAAATGTAAAAATTAACCAACTTCAATTATTGTTTTGATATGTTTTGATATCTATAGTCAGCAAAAATTATTTGGAGTAAACGAGAATTTTTTAAAAACAAACTAAAATTAAATACAAATGTTTTTGATCTTAAATTTATTTTAATATTTAATAGCATTTCCAACCTCTGGTCGTCGAACAAATTTTTTTAAATTAAATAATTTAATTATTAGTTTAAATATTTTATCATTTGCTCCAAATGCTTATCTACTGATTATTGATAAACATATCAATGATTTTTAGGTCAAAATGTTTTACTGCAATGAAATAAAAATTTGAATTTTTGTATTTTTTATGATTTAAAGCTTATTTTAGGGTGCCAAATAATTAAGATGATAGTTTTTTAAGCCAATTGGTGCTTATTTTAGGTAATTACTGTCAAAAACAGATATTTTTAATTTAATTGATATTTTTGAACTTAAATGTAAACTCGATTTAAAAATAATATTATTTTAATTAATAAATTAATTAACTTTTATTCTCTAAAAACCAATTTATTTAATTTTTGCTGTTTTTTATCGTCGACTCGTCTTCTAACGAATGAATTATTGATGTTATTATTTATATAAATAATAATTATATTATATATAGTTTTTGTCCAAATCTCAAGACATTAATTACAAGTCAATCAAAATCAGAGCCAAATGTTATAACTTATAACGAAATGTGTTTATAGAAAATTGTATAAAAAATTCTAGACTTTCATCAGTTCTCAAAGTTATTATACTTATTACGTGTTATTAACTATTTATTCTTTTTATACTAACTCTTTGCCATCTAATGTCTACATTTGAGTGCTCTTTGATCTCATCGTAACATAACTCATGTCTTTTATTATTCTTATTATATTTTCAGTTAACTAATGAATAGAGAGAACAGAGAAGAGACTAAATAAAAGCAAAACTAATATTAAATAATAGATTAAGAACAGCTACATCTTAGATGTGATTTTCTGGATTAAGTAAATTCAGTGTTGCTAGGTCTTAATTAAATAAAACTGTTAATGAGTAAACAAAAATTAGATGGATACAGGGATACAGTATTCTTAATGCCCAAGTGTTAAGAAATAGATAATGACAGTGCGTTTGAGTGGCGTTTCGAAACTCAAAACCTATCTATAAATAGTAGTCGATTTGGCCTTAAGTTACAAACTATTTTCTAAACAAATAAATACTTTATTTTCCGCATAAGATATTTAGCTAGATATACATATAGAGGTATAAATATATATTCTACTGTATTTTAAACTTAATTTTGTTTTTTAAAATTTATTAATTTTAACTATATTATTAATTACTATACTATTATTATTAATTCTAACGATCTTGCATTGAATCGATTAATTTAATAAACTTCAAACATTGCCTGAACTTGAATTAACTGATTATTTCTTTTAATTAGATAATTGATTATTAAAAATATTTCAAACAATTTAATTGATTAAACGCTTAAACATAAGTTACAGAAATTAATGGAAATTAATTTTTAGATAAATTAGATTATATTAAAATAACTTCATTATAAACGTTCGAATGAATGAGTTTTAATGTAAGAGTTTTATCAGTTGTGGTATTAACGTCAAAGTGGTCTGATTTTTAAATAAGCGTGGCATTTTGATTATGTAAACATTTTGTGCGAGTTATTATAATTTGGTCAAGTACTTTTTAAGCATTTATAAATTAAACATTTAAATTTTTTAAAATAAATGACATAAATTTAAAAATATATCTCACTTAATTTGTTTAAACAATAGCCATTTTTTGAACAAAATTAAAAAGGCAATTTCTACAAGGTTACCAATTACAGTACAAATAAATAAATAGTTCTGTTTTACAAAGATGATATAATTCCTAGAGTTTGAGAAAAGCAAATTAATTAATTTATCGCGTTTGATTTAATTAAAATAGAATAAAACGCTGAAAATAATAGAATAGATTAAATTTCGGATAAAATAAAAATGAATATAAACTTGGAATGACTTGTTTGGAAGATTAGAACACATATCTAGAACCAGTAGACCAGTAATCAAGAGATAAAGTAAGTTAGAATAGAAATGCTATAAATAATTGAATTAATATAAAATTAGTATAATTTTGGACTAAAATAAAGATTTAGATTAGTTCTGGAAAAATGAAAAAAAAGAGAAGAAGTGACGGAATAATGCAATTATTCGAAATAGAAGCGAATATTGGTGTGGATTGCGAATGGATTGTGTGTTTGCGGCGCAAGTCTGTACCGAACGTCTGCACAGATCGCATGTCTAAGCAATTTGGTTGATGTGTCGGCCGACTAACCAAACATCACATCAGATCCAGTGCTCGACTCTACTATATTTAGTGCTTTCTGTTTGTGTGATATTAAAAGCCACTATTCTGTGGATAATAATTGTGAGACTTAAGTGAACCATAAGTGGAACAAACATTCAAACATTTCCAACATTTCGAGCTCTTATCGCACACACAATTCGACGATTGATTGCAAGTATTACTATTATTCAAACAATGTATTCGTATAAACTTTGGTAAGACAATCTTTTAATATATTCTCATCTTGTCTATTCTCATCAGTGTAGAGAGAGATACGCTTGCTTCAATATGAAATATTTATTAAAAATAGATATGTGCTCTTGAGTTATTGGCTTTTCATATTGGTTTTAATCTGAAATTAAAGGTCAGACAACAGACAATAATTGAATTTGAAATTACATACAAAACTCGAAACACTAACACTAATATTCTTTATCTAATCTTCTACTCAATACGCTTTCATACAAACAATTGATTGAATAAGGGTTGACCAGAAGAGTCTGCATTGATATTAAGCCCTAATTATATGCAATCTTTTGTTTTGGCGTAATTGCAGTTAATTCTAAACTCATTTCAAATTATGCTTAGCCTTAGAATAGGAATTGTTTTAATTTTTATTAACGTTAGATAAGAGTTGTTTGTTTTGAAGTTCAGTTTTATAGTTTGGAATATAATTACACAAATGCTAATTAAAAACTTATGCATTCTTTTTGTTTTTAATATTATTTAATTAGAAATTCAATGAAATTAATGTCAGACACATTCCGAAACTAATTTAATCGGAATATAGAGTAGTAGTGAAAGTGGTTGTGAATTAGTTAATCAGTCGAACCATTCCTTCCCTTCCAACTCATTGTTTTCTACTTATGATTGGATTGGGGTTTGAGTGCAGATGCGATTCTTTTTGCAAATATAATGTAAATTAAGGTAAAGACTAGTTCCGCCTGTTTTTGATGAATCGCTTTATTGTTAATAGTTGTTGAGAGTCAGTGCCAGAGCCGGAGTCAGCATCAGATGCATACCATTCCAAACCATTAACATCACGTCATTAATGAATATTAAAGCCCAAACCGAAGCCGAAGAGCAAATTGGATTTTGCATCCAATGCCTCTCTCAGCACAACCTCCTCTCTCTCTCTCTCTCTCTCTCTCTCCTGCTCTCTCTCTCTCGAGTGAGTGAGTGAGTGAGAGAGAAGAGGGGAGAGTGAAAGAGAGTGAGTGGGAGAGGGAGGGAGGTAGAGAGAGATGAGTAAAAAATTGTGTTTACTTAGAAATGATAATTTGAATTCAAATCATTTGCTTCGAAACCCGAATTAAAGCCCAATTATTTAGATTTCATTCATTTTAATGTCCAAACCTTTCGCTTTCCTTTTGAGTTATAATTGGATTTGAGTTTCGATTCGCAAAACTAGAAACGAGTCAACAGTTTCTCTATATTGTCGGCAATTATACGAAAAGCAAGAGAGAAATAAATTGTGATTAAGAAAATTCTCGTTTATTGTGCCAATAGATAAAAATTAGCACTAATTTAATGATCTTTTTTTGTAGTGATGATAAACAAACCAAAAGAACAGAAAAAGAGAATTCACTGTATATTGTATATACGGTTAAACTATTGTTGGGCTAAATTAGAGCTGAGCCGCCCTTATCTATGGAGGTATCGCCAATATTTGTATCAGACGCGCAAATTACATCCAAGCCTTCAGTGCTGGCTATAGTCAATGCGAATAAATGTTCACTTTTATCGACCCCAACAACCGTTGATCGCATACTCTATACACTCTATACTCTATACTCACTTCACTTTACAATTTGATGTGTTGTCGACGAATACGGAATACAGTGTAAGAGATAAGACACAAAACCCATTCACCAATTCAGGCAATACAAGTCGAATGTTTTTCATTGTATTCAAGCGCTTCCATTGCGGCACCAGTTTTGTCTATAGGGGGTTGAGAGGGTTGAGCGGGTTGATTGGGGGTTGTATACCTTTGAATGAGGAGAACATGTGTTGTACTATTACAGATTGAATTCGTTTTGTGCTAGAAATTAGAAGTAAATATGTTTTTAAAGAATAATTTTAATAAAAACGTACAAGTTTAAAGCAAATTTATCAAGATGTAGAGCACAGTTAAATATTATTTGATTTAATATGTTAGGTAATAGTGAAATGTTGTAGTATCAAGTTAGATATTTGATTTGCAATGTTTGCTTTATAATTTAATTTGAAACATTTTTTTTTCTAAAAAGTAAATTTCTTGTTTTCTATAAAAATCTGCCAATTTTTAAGGTTTAAACAAAACTTTAGTTCTGATTGCATATAACGAAAACTGGAGAAAAAGTTTAGCATCAAATCCATAATACTGTATAATGATTGTCGCTTTTTATGGCCTATCTCTCAAATGAAAAGTCATATATTTCTTGTGCTCTTCTATTCGAGGCATAGATTTCATTTTTTATTGCTAATATCGAAAAGCTGGCAGTCTTTTGAAGCCTACTCTTGATTCATATCTTAAACCTTAAACAACTATACATTCGCGCAAAAACGTCGAAATTGAGATCGAAATAAGTTTTTTCTTACTTTTATATTAATGCATAAAAAATGTTTTGATCGAAAAGAAAATTTATGCAATGCATAAAAGAGGAAAAATTAGCTATTCTTTTGCCTCTCGTGCGACAAAAACTAAGAATACTGTAAATGGTATGAGATATACATAAGATGCAGTGCACAAGACATCTAATCCAATGTGAAAGTCAACATCTGTTTGTCTGTCATCTCAGCTCAATTTTATTGGGACCACAAAATCACAGAATAGTATCGCTTTTTATGTAAACTGACTCAAAGTTGAAATAATAGAATCTTTTAGTGAAACATCTATTCTATGGAAAACAATAAATTCAGTTCTGTTTATACCGAAATGTATATACAGTCTATAAATTTAATTCCGAAATTTATTGCCGACTGACAGTTGTTTTGGCTTTTATTGCAATTACTTCAATTCGGAGAAAGTAATTCATTTGCTTTAATCAGTCGCCGAATATGCAATTCATGTTTCATTACTTTCATTAAAATAAAATTTCCAAAAATAGCGCTCTAGTGCTCACAAACTCTATATTTTACTAATGCTTTCTCGGCTCTAGATTTTATGTTAATCCTTGGAATACAACTAATTTATTAGTAATTAAATATTTTTAAAACTTATGCAAAAAAAGAACAAAATTTACTAATGTTTTAAACAATTAGAGAATAAAAGGATAATTTTGTAATTTATACTATTTGTTTGAATTAAGGACAAAATAGTTGTTTTAATAAATTTTTTATTATTTCCTGCATTTCTAGTTAGATCTAATTTAACAAAGATTTTCAAAAGAGTTTTGTTTAATGTTAGCATAACTTTTGTATATTTTATCTTTTGTATCTATTAAGCTATAAAAAGTAATACGTTGCAAAAAATTATAAACAAATTGTATGTAAAATAAGCAATATCTTTTATAAATAACCAATAAAGATTGCCTACTACATATTAAAATAGCTTTAATTAGCTTTTTTATATATAAATTTGTTTAATACATTACAAACTGTAATATTTTACCAATCATTCAACACGTTTAAACATGCAAACATTGACAGAATAATTGACGTATTTACTTGCTTGTCAATTATAAGACGGATCAATTTTAGAAATGATGTTTTGTTTTATTAAAATGTTTTGCAATAAAGCTAGCTGAAAACCAAATAGAGTTTTTATATAATATTATTTATGAATTATGGCTAATATATAATAAATTACATAAAAACTGACGGAAGATAAGATTTTATCAAAACTTATTTTATTTAGTTTTTAAAAAAAACTTTTATTAAAAATGTAATAAACTGTTTTCGGAAATTTGAAACTTGCGTTTTCTTGTTATTTTTTTCTACAAAAAGATTATAAAAACATCTTAGAATCAAATTTCATCTAGTGATTAGGATTACAACATAAAAATTGATAAAATATAAGTAAGAATTATCAAAGTGAGAATTACCAATATATTTTCTAGCTTGTAAATGATAATGATAATAATAACTTAAACATTTACAACTAAAAAGTAAGATGACACTTTTTGTACCTGTGGTTTTAGTTTATAACTAAAATTTTTCATTTTTGGTCATTTATAGCTAAAATTGTTTTATGCTTGCTTCAATTAAATTTAAACATGTTAAAGTTTGATTAAATATTGTTGGGTTTCTTCTATACTAATTTAATTTCTGAAATTAACATTGTCTATTTTAAGAATATAATTTGTCTCAAACATAAAAAACTATTTTGTACTTACTAACAAATTTTAGTAAATTTTAAAATTACAAGTTATAGTAAATTTATTTATTTTTTAACATACTAGAAATGATATATTCGCTTATTTCAAGTATCTGATTTAAAACATAATGTTTTATTCAATTATTTATTTTAGAACTTATGCCTACTTTGAGAATGTTTTGAATTCGAGAGTATTTTTAGAATGTGAATAAGATTTTTATTCTGGACTTAAATCACATTTTTATTGTTAAAATGGCAGAACAGAATATCGTATAGAATATACTGTAATAATAGCAGCCGTTCTCAAGAATTTAAGCTTATTTTGTTGTCTTTGTTTCAGATATTATGCTTACATTGAAGTGTTTTTATGTATATAATCCCGAAAACATTGAGCTTTAAAGTTAAACATTCATTAAAAAACTTATTCTTAACAAGTGATCCAATCTTTTGTTAGGATTTGTATGTCTTTTCCATTAAGAATATTCGTGAATAATATAATGATAGGAAAATATAAGGAAAGCATTTTCCCGATTGTTTAGTCAATTCAAGAGCACCGAAGCATAAATTGATAGAACAGTAATGAAACTATTATTTATGTGACACTGAAATTCGAGCAAACGCTTTGAAGCAAGTGAAAAAATGAAATCAAATACAATTTCCATTTCGTATTATTGTAAAAATGTGAATCCAAACAATAATTGGCCCAAATATTCATTAACCGAAAGTTAAATTTATATTTTTTGCAGATACGAGAAATAATAGATCATTAAAGTTAAAGTGCATTAGCAGTGCATTCAACGCAACGCAACCCAAGCTCTCACTTATAGGTTTGGTTTCTTTTTTCGACTCAAATTGCTATAAAAAAGACTCAAATCGTTCGGAGATTAAGATTGGGTGAAAAGAAGGACTTAAATGGAAGTCAGAATATTGTCATCTGACGAAGATCACCAGGGTATGTATGTCTGCTTACTCGTGTTCACTGCTCACTCCATTCCTGTCCAGACTCTACATTCCTGTAGACCTGAGATGCTGTGTATGCGCCACCACTCGCACCACTGATGTGGGCTTTGTATGGAATAGTCAACTTTTAAGCTTCTTATTTACGAGAGTCGCACAGGAAATAGGAAATCCTAGTCGAGTCCGGTGGGAACGGGTCTTAGAGTAATAGCGAACAATTCAGTTTAGCTACATTACCGGCCAATTGTACTCCATTGGTCTACAGTAGTACTTCGTATTACGGCTTTATTCTGGTCTTTAATATTAGTTAATTAAGCGATCGTTTCTCAACGTTAACCAGTATTTAGCTCTCAATTTCTACTCCGGGCTCATCATCCGATCGCTCAGTAGTTTATCATTCCTTATCTCTTCTCTACTGTATATTAAGTCACATTTACTCAAACTTTTTATTCGATTCTTTTTGAGCGAAAAATTCTAATACGAAGTGCTAGAGTCAGAACCAAAGCCAAAGCCAGTGCAATGCCAGTGCAGTGCGAGTGCAATGCCAATGCTCTTCAAATGAAATATTCGTTCGCATTGTTGAATCAAAAGAATGAATTCATATGAAGAGAACGAGAGATCGGTTTAGTGCAGTTGTGCGGAGTCTATGTGTGTGTATGAAGTGGCAGATCATATGAAATGTTTTTGTGTAACAAATATTGGTATCGATCGGTACAACTGCTGTAGCACTACTTGTTGCCTAAGGGAAGGCGCGATCACTGTATCGCTCGATCTCTGTCTCATCTCTCAGTGTATATCATCTTCGCGTATGACTTATCCACTGATATATCATTTGAACGCTATTTGGTCTCACTTTGTAAACACTGCCTCAAACCGAACAAAAATCAATATTTGTTTTTCCACTCCGTTTCCACTCTAGTGTTTGGCGACGATTACTGCACCGGTTATGCCGACCAATACGGCAAATGGAACACTGGCTTCTCCTGTCCCACTAAGTCCAACGACGAGGCTGTCTACTGCTGCGGCACTCCGACCTACAAGTACTGCTGCACTCGTAGGTCCGGAGTTGTTCAAACACATACCAATCACCCGACTCGGACTCAACTCGAGTATGTCTTAACCGATAAATACTTTTCATTTCTTACTATTTATAGTATTTGTGTTGAAAGCGATCTCTCGTTAAAAAAAGATTAGTTCATTCGGAAGACTATAATTTGTTTTGTCGTTAAGACTAGAATAAGAACAAAAACAGAAACAGAAAATCAAACTTTTTTAGTATTGAAGGCATAGCCAAACCTCACAAAACATCAGATATTTAACAGAAATCTGTTTTTACTTTCCTTCCAGTCCTCGCATTCTTCTCAAAATAGTAGGCCTGACGTGCATAGTATCGGTGTTCCTAACAATCCTGACCTGTTATGTGTGCAAACGTTATTGGAAGCGGAGTGACACCCGAGACAATCACGTATACCGGGTCTCGTGTAACACAACCAGTTCTCCGCATGTCTTCCCACTCGAGTCGTTCCAACCGCTGAACCCAAACGCGTTTTTCAAGTCACCCGAACACGTGGCCAACTTGTGCGGTGACATATCCCTCTTCGCAACAACACAGCCACAGGGCGCACAATACCGGGCAGTGTTTGCCTCGAGTCGGGCCACCCCTTCGGCTCCTCTCTGTTCATATCAACACAACAGTCAGTCACTGCTGAGACCGCAGAGAAGTCATGAGCCGCCGCCTCCCTATCAGTTGAGTGTCATCTCTGGCAACAGCAGCACCAGTACGAGCACAGCCAACACTGCCCAGACTGCGAGCACAACTGCGAGCACAACCACAAGCATGACCAGCACCAGTACCAGCAGCACAACTACGGCGTCTGTGAGTGGCGGCTGCAGTAATAGCAGTAATAGTAATAGTAATAGCATTAGTTCTAACAATCAGAATCAGACTTGTGTCGAATTGTCTGATTTGTCTGATTGTGTCAATAATTCGAGGGAAGTGTCGAATGGCATTATGAATGGCAATGGAATTGGGAATGGGAATGGGAATGGGAATGGGAATGGGA
>JAQFXP010001995.1:0-16749 GCA_034693685.1 Belba bartosi
TTTTGCGCAAAAAATTAAATGAAATTTTACAAATAGTTAAAAAAGTTATATATTATACAAATAGTTACAAACCCTTACAATAGTTATTTATAGTTAAAATAAAAGTTTCTTAGGAGAGTCCTCAATACATGATTGGTTTGTATACAAAATTTAATTGATGAACTATGTTTCGCTGAAATAGTTAAAATAGTTAATTTTCAATGCCTTATTCATAACTCATTTCTCTTTTATTACTTATAAATTTTAATATTACAGTATATCAACCTTTGAGAAGTAAAAGAGAAATGAGTTATCAATTATTATAATTATATAAAAACAAAAATCTATTCTTTAAATTTTTTAATATAAAAATGAGTTTTCATTAAATCTTTAGAAAAACAAAATAAATTCAAAACTTTAATATCACTAAAATCTTTTTGAGTCAAACTTTAGACAATTTTTTAAATACTTTCATTATATTTATAATTATATAGTTATAATTGGGTCAAAGAACCTTAGTAAGTTAAATCAAGTTAAATATATTAATATCAGTTTAAAATTATAAATATTTTGCCAAAATACTCAACGATGTTTTTTGGCAACTGTACATATTCATAAAGAGCAATAATATTATTCAAGGTAAATTACCTTATCTCTATATAAATGTCAGTTAAAATGATAATAATTATGTAATTATTGACATTTTAGTAATTTGTGTAAAACAAGTAAAACCCCTATTATAATAATCGATTAATTCATATCAGGATTAAAGCAATTTTTTTTACTTTTTATTTTTAACCAAAATTTCTTGAGTGTTTTCCAATACAATAAAGAATTTTTAAGTTACTCTATAATACTATCTTTTTATCATTATTTTTAAATTTTACACTACTTTGGAACAAACTTACATTGTTAGTTTATTTTCAGTAATAATGTTTAGAAACTGTCGAGTAAATTATTGGTAAAAGATAAGTAAATTATTTATTTATTTTATTTAAAGTAAAACTAAAGGAGAATCTCTTATCACTTAATTTATTAAGCTTTATTAAATTTTTTTAATTTGCGTTTTTTAAAATATCAATGTATTTTTAAAGAATACGATTTATTTGTTAAGGTTTTCTGAATTCTAATGATGTGGAGATAATTGAACACAAAAACTATAAACGAGTGGGGAAGGGATGGTCAAGGAAATGCTTAAAAAATTTGGCTAAAAATCTAGAAAGATTCAGGGTAATAATTTTTTAAAAACTTATAGCTAATTTAAAATCACTTAATTATGCTTGCAATTTAATTAAACTTATTATGAATTTAGCAATATTTTAATTTTAAAAATTGTCCAATTTTGTCTCAAAACTCCAAAAAAATCCCTTGGGAGGGGCAGGGAAGGAATTTTCCCCAAAATTTTGGCAAAAAAAGCTTAAACCCCCGTTTATTTATGATGAAATTTTACTTAATTTAACTGGATTAAAACCGGATTTAGCACCAATTTAGGGGAAATATTCCAAATTTGGTCAAAAAACCCAAAAAGTCGAGGGGGTTACCTTTTCTCTAGGTAATAAATGTTAGGGGGAATAAATGCCAAATCAGGGGAATTTTTGGCTGATCCCCTTCTCGATCCCTAATCTCAATACATTTTCGAGAATAGATTTTTTTTCATCTAACCAAAGACTTGTACAAAAAAATTATTTTCCAATAATTTACACCAGTTATTAAATTTACATCAGTTACCACGCCAACTCAAATGAAAAAGATTTGAGAACGCAAAAAGACTCAGATTGCGAATTAAAAGTTTGTCATTATAACTTTATCATAATTACGATTTCAGATATTAAAATTTTCGCTATATGTGCATTAGATATTGAAGCATTTGCTAATTTTAGCATTCTCGTTTATCAATACTTATAATTCTTTTATAAAGCATTTTATAAAATGAATTTGCTCAATTCGACATACATTAGATATATTTGATTAAAACAATATCAATGTACTGTAAATTTTGAAATTTAGTATATTTTTTATTTATAATTTGTTTTCTATATTTTATTTTAAAAATAATTAAAATATAATTGATGTTTAAATTTCATTAAATAATATTAACAATAATTCACATTTAAACTTTTTTGTTTTATGCGTGTTTTTTCATTTCAAACTACGGATTAAAAAGTCTAGTAGGATTCTTAGCGCCCCTAGCTGGCAAAAATAACCGTACTGTACAGTCAGTTTCAGAAATGTGTGATTAAAATCAAAGTAGTAGAAAAATGCGCACTCCAGGCCAACTCATTTTACGGCTGTGTTAATCCGCCATTAAAATTTAATTAGCTGATGTTTTATAATTTAAAACGTAAAATTAAAAATGTACATCTAATAATAACTAAGTAAAACAATAACGGTATGATTTTTACATGTTAAATTAATTAAAAATTAAAGCAATCATAATTTTATTATTTTAAAATTTAGTTAGTTGTAATTATTATGTTATAATAAACATAATTACATAAATTTTAAAATTACAAAATTATATTTGGTTTAATATTTTATTAATTTAACAAGTAAAAACATATCTATATTGTTTTACTTAGTTATTATTAGATGTACATTTTTAATTTTACGTTTTAAATTGTAAAACATCAGTTAATTAAATTTTAATGGCGGATTTACACAGCCGTAAAATAAGTTGGTCCGGAGTGCGCATTTTTCTACTACTTCGATTTTGATCACACATTTCTGAAACTGACTGTATATTAGCTGAACACAACTAGCTTAATATAATATATATACAGTCAGGTTCAGAAATGTGTGATCAAAATCGAGGTAGTAGAAAAGACTGCACTCTAGACCATATCATTGTACGGCTAAGTACAGACACTAATTCGAAACGATACAAAAATTTTACTATATAACGTAATTATAAATAGAGCAACTTGTACATTTTATAACTAGCTTTACATTTTTAACTTTTACTAAGTATGAAATAAGTAATATATTTAAGTTCAAATATCGGAGAAACATAAAAGTTTTTAAATTTAAACTATTATAAAATTTACAAATATAATTATTTAAAACTTATAATTATTTTCTCTAATTTTTATTTTAAACTTTTGTTTTAATTAAAATATTTTTTATAAACACAAGTTTAAAAAGGTAATTTTAAAATAATATTTAAGCTCAATAATAGTTTAAAACTTAAACTAAGTATTAAAAATTTACAAGTTATCCATAATTTTATAAAATAGCAAAATTTTTGTATCGTTTCGAATTACAGTGTCTGTAAGTCCGCCATTAAAATTTAATTAGCTAATGTGTTGCAATTTAAAACGTAAAATTAAACATGTATTATTATTAGATAAACTATTTAATAATAAAGTTATGCTTTTTACATGTTAAATTGATATTAAAATAAAGTAATCATAATTTTATACTTTCAAAATTTAGCTAGCTGTAATTATGTTATAATAAACATAGTTAGCTATTAGATAAACGTATAATAGTATTATTACTTTGATATTTTATTAATTTAACATGTAAAAATAATATTTTTAATGTTTTACATAGTCATTATTAAATATACGTTTTTAATTTCACTTTTTAAATTGCAAAACATCAGCTAATTAAATTTTAATGGCGGAATTACTTAGCCGTACAATAATATGGTCTAGAGTGCAGCTTTTTCTACTACCTCGATTTTAATCACACATTTCTGAACCTGACTGTATTTATTTAACAATAAATCAAAATAGAGCCCAAATACGAGTAATTGTTTTATTGATTCGGTTTGTTTTTACATATCATTCCTTAATTAAAAATTCTAAATAAATTGTTTTATTAGAAATTAAATCATAATTTGTTTACAAAACACGATTTGCAATCTAAAAATTATGACTACAGAAAAAGTTTGGTTTAAATTAATCAAATTTTATTACATTTATAAATCTACACTAATTTATATTTATGTAAAATAAATATCAAACTAATCGAATCAAATCTGCAATTTTTATATTAAAATCATTTCCTAAAACAGTTAATTGGCTTAACTTTGAATTAAATATCAATTCAAATTCGACTGAATTCTGAGATAAAAAGTATTCACATTTCAATTTTTGGTCAATTTATCAGAAATTTATCAAAAAATGCAGATTTAATCCAACGGAACATTAATCGAAATAAAAACAGTTATTGTTTTCAACAAATGAACAAAAGCTGCGATTCATTAAACACTAATTTTAATTAAGATTTATGTTGTAATGCGTCTAAAGTTATGAAACAATTCGATCGAAGGAATGCTTTTCATTAAACAATTGTTTGTATAATAAGTGAAAAATATTTCTCATTTTAAAAGTTTATTAAACAGATTATCAATAAATTCGAAATTTGTTTTAAATTACCGCTAAATCGATTAAAATTTTAAGTTTTTAATACGAAATTTAATAGAATCTAATGACTGGCGCATTGAATACCTCCCGGACCGCCGCCTCGACGCGACTCTTCCTCATCGCTGTCGTAGGCCTCACTACGACCGGCGCCGCCATTGCTTCTGTCGTTGGACGGGTCGTAGTCGTGAAGGTCAACCTCTTCGGTGTGTTCGTCCTCGAGGTCTATGTCCATCGGTTCGAGTCTTTCGGGAAGAATAGCTTCGAATTGTTTTAGCTTTGCTTCAGAGATGAACTGATTAGCCGGAAATTCAACATTAAATTTGATGTAAAGGTTTCCCTTTTCGAACGGGTTCTTATAGATAGGCATTCCTTCCCCTCTAATGCCTTTGACAGCGCCGGGAATCAGCACTTCTCCCGGTTTAGTGCGAATCAGAATATGTCTTCCGTCCAAATGCTTCAAAGTATAGGCAAATCCACACAAGGCTTCGGTTAGTGATATAGTTAGGGGTAAATACAAGTCATTCCCATTTCGTTGAAACCTGTCGTGAGTTTTCTGCTGAAGAATAATAATCACATCTCCGGTCTCGACGTCCGGCTGCTGATCGCCTTCCCCTCTGAACGATATCTTCTGCTCGTCTCTCATCCCTTTGTCGACATTCACTTCAAGTATTTTCGTCTCATTGGTCACCCGTTTGCCCCGACATGTATGGCACCGGTCCTTCTCGTTCACGACCTCCCCCTGACTGTGACAGTCGTCGCACGGCTTTTGCATTTGTTGAAGCATTCCCGGCCCTAATTGCCTCAAAACCACTTTCATTCCCATTCCCTTACAGCTGACACACTTGACACGAGAGCCCGGTTTGCCTCCAATGCTGACATTCCATAGATTACTCATTAGTTAGTTATATAAAGACATAATTGGGAGAAGACATACGACATACCCATCACATGCTTTGCACAAAACATTTCGACTTAATTGTAGTTTTGATACTTTTCCGTTATAGAGGTCTTCTAGAGATACCTTCAGCGGATGTATTGTGTCTTCTCCTCGTTGTCGACGCCTCCGACCGCCTGAACCACAAACACAACAATTAATACAAATTCAAACTCAAATCAGTCAAATGTCAAACCCATTCCCATTCCCATTCCGCCTCCAAATCCCATTCCACCCAAACCCCCAAAGAGACCGCCGGCGCCGCCAAACATATGAGAGAATATGTCGTCGGCTGAGGAGAAGCCATCAGTGCCTCCGCCTTCCTGTAGGCCCTTCAGTCCATAGCGATCGTAAATCTCTTTCTTTTTTGGATCCGATAATACTTCGTAAGCGAAAGAGATTTCTTTGAACTAAACGGCAATTAAAGTCAATTTCGTATTAAAACGAATCCAATTGAAAGCAAAGGCTAATAAAGGGAAAGGAATGCATACTTTTTCTGCTTCCTTCTCGTCCTGATTCTTGTCCGGATGATAGGTCTTCGCCAGCTTTCGGTATTGCTATCGATTCGAATCGAATATTAAATACCAATTATTAATACATTAATTAATTAATAAATTAATTTCAATTATGAGAAAACGTGTTAACAGTTATAGCAATTAAAAGTGATAACTGATTGTCGATAAAACGTAAAGACATTGACATTGAATGCAAACCTTTTTGATTTCATTAACTGAAGAATTACGAGACACTCCTAATATATCGTACAGTTTGTTATCAGCCATTCTTTTCTATTATTAATTCAATTCAATTAAATAGTAATGATTTGAATCGGTATCGAATCGATTGCTAATTACAGCGAAATGTTTGCACAAATCGACGAAATCTTAACTAAAATGAATGTAAGCCTTAGCTCAACTGTTGAGAACAATAACTGATTTAATGACTAAAGATCGACGCAATGAGTCAATCGGTTGAGGAAATCATACCTTTAATAATGATCACTACAGATGCGACACCTTTTGCACAGATTTTTAATTCTTTTTTGCGCTTTTGGCGCTGATATTAAATTAATTTCAGAAACGATCCACTGATTTAAGTTTGCTATTAAATTGTTTATTCTTTAGATTATCTTATTTTAAAATAACAATTTAACTAATTAAATTAAATAATTATAAAACTATTTTTTAAATAATAATAATATAACACATTATTATATACACGTTCTCTATATGTTTTGGAATTAAAAACTTTTTTCTTATTCATTGAATATTTCGAAATAATATCAAGATAGTTTTAATTTGTTCCTTGCATTAAATTGTTTCATACCTTTGTTCCTTGTAATTTGCATTAAATTCTTTATTTTAATCGATTTAAAAATATTTAATTTAAAAAATTAGTTATGGCTTATGAGGAAAAAGGACAAAATTTCAATTTAATAAAATACTGTTTAGACTATAGTTTCTAATCTATTTGAATGAATTTGATGAATAAGTTAAGTAATAGATGTGAATAGCAATTGAATTGTTAAAAATGCAATTTATATAAAACAAATCATTATTTAAAAAAAACAAATGAAAACATTAACATCAATTGAATGGTTTATTTAAAGATTATAATCAATTAATTAGAACATCACTAAAATCAGAACCAGATATACTGTAATAATAGTAATAGTAATCAATATTTGTTTAATCGAAACACTTCCTCGAACTGAACTTTCAATAATATTTAATAATTAGTTCGCTTTCAGAGTTGGCTTAAGCAGAAAAATTCAGTCAATTACGGAATTTAGTCTTCAGTGAAATTTGGAATAAACCTTCACTGAGTCATGGGCTCAGATCTAATACTTCCTTAAATCGAAACAAGTTCTTAACCACTAAAACACTAAAACTTTGGCTTAAGAGTTAAGGTTTTATTTAACTAAAGAATGAATAACTGGTGAAAAAAATGAATAACTTATTGGACTCTTTTGACGAATACTTCTTTGAAACGAAATAATTCGAATTATTATCATTGAAATCTATATACGATAGATAGTATTAACAAGATTATCTCAAAGAGCAACTCAAGCTAAAGTCAAAGCTACCTGAGAGCACAGGTATGATAGAATAGTGGAAGCTAACTGTCCGGAAAAAATATCATCTGCTCTGATATGTTGCTCGAAATGGTTGTGAGTTAGTGTCAGAACAGAGCGAATGTGGTGTAAGTGGTGTATATATGGTTGGCGTTGGAGTTAAAGTTGCCATTTGTTTGCCATTGAGTTCTGTTCTGTTCTGTTCTGTTCTACTCATAATGTCTAATGTCTGCAGTTGTCTGAATGTATGTCTAATGTATAGGTATAGCAAAACAGGATAGCGTTAGAGCCCAGTCATAGTCACACGAATCGATGATTTCCACTCTTTTGAAGCAGTGGTTGAGGACGTCATCCAAAAGCAGATACACTGCACAGAACTGACGAGTCTTTCGCAGTCAACAGACCTACTCCAGGCACGCCTTACCGTTGCAATGGTAATCATACCAGAGTGCAGACCACCTCATACTACAGATCCAAACCTATTCCAAACTATAGATATCTCTTTTGCTATATAATAGACATTTTACAAATGAATAGATCTCTAAACTGATCGGCACTGGAGAGAAGAGGTGTCACCAATTGTGAGATACTATGGCTCGTCATTAGTCTATTTATGTCAAACGAAATACCAAATAACCTGTTAGTCCAGCAAAACATTTGATCCAATAATCAAACTTTGCGTCATTTTCTAATAGTTCTTCTTTTAAATGCTCATTAAGTTTAATAAACATTGAGTTTGGGTTTGGGTTTGAGTAAAGAGTAAAGAGTAAAGCGCAGAGAGAGTGGCAATTGACTTATGGGATAAACTAGTGGTAGAGTAGGTGCAAGAGTTGCAAAGGTTTGGAGGCATAGCTGCCATTCTTGCGCTGAATGTCAGTTGTCGACCCCATTCTATTCCAATCTATTCCCTTCCATTCCTATCTCATCCATACCTTCTGTGCAGTTGTAGTAATTTTGCAATCTATGGAGTCGTAGTTGTCATGAGTTGGCAATCGTCTGAAGCATAGAATCGCAACAATCCGTACATTTCGTACAATCCGTACAAACTCTACAATCCGTACAATCCCTAAAATCGGTGGAAACGGCACAAACCGTGCAATCCTTGGGTGATAATAGAAATACTGGTTCGGTTAGAGTGGAGTGGAGTGGAGTAGAGATCAGCTCAATCCTGCTATCGCGTACCCTCGAGTGCATCTGCCATTGGCAGCACTGGTTTGTCTTAGGACCTCCTCCTTCCTCAATACGAGCTAAAGGTCTTTAGTTACAGACGTTGTGTACGACTATAGCAGAGACGGTCTTATACTGCTTGTGCTTATGGTGTAGTGCTATCGATGCTATCGTCGCAATCAATGCTATGGCACTGTTGGCTCTGATCTGAGCTCTGGCACACACGCCATACACGACATACCAGTGCTTCAGTGCTACTACTCTCCAGTGCTAAGTCACCGCAACTCCAACGACGAGTCAGTCCGAGTCAGACATACACTGCTCTCACACCTCGTCTCTCGCTCTCGTCGACCGACAAACGACGCCATTTGTAGACATTGTTCACCTCTTCCGCTCAAAACCCAAAGCCATCGATCAGGTAATGGACATTCAATTCAATTCAATCCTATTTTCATTGATATTGCTATTTATGTATTGATTTAATTGTATTCCAAGACTAAGACTAATACTAATACTAAACCAATATTTTGATTGTTTGACTCAAACTCTGAATCTAATCAGAATTTAATTCAATTTTCAATCAAATCCTTATTTAATGTTTGATTGACTACTCATTTAAAAACAAATGTTTTTTACAAACTTTAGATTATATCAAATGTTGTGTTAATTGAATCGAAACATATTTTTAAGTTAAAAAACCAATTAATTAAATAATTAAATTGATATCGAAATGAGTGATGAAATCGATATTAAAAGCCGTTTCCAATAGAAATAGCAATTGAATTGAATTTAGATATGAGTTAAGTCGGAATGGAATGGAATGAAAGTGATAGGGAGTGAGAGAATCAACTAATTGTCAATTAAAAGACAATGAGATGAAAGAGAGTGGTTGTAATAGTGAGTGTCGGTCGAGATATCGACACTTTTTTCCTCTTATTTGTATTGGTATTGAGTTATCGCCTGTTTGTCAATGTCTTCCAAAGCACTCATATATTCATATCTACACTCTTTCCGAGTATTCGGTCATAAAATGGCGTCAAAGCCTTCAAAGCCTGAGTTAAGCGGTTGGTGTGTCTCGAGTCTCGACTCTTGTGTCGCACAATTCCGCGAAGCCTTACGTACTTCAGATCTATTAATCTTAAGCAAAACCAAACACTCGAGTCTTCGAGAGACGATTCGAGTGATTCTGTGCTCTCAGCCAAACACAGTCGCACTCAGAGGGACTACTCTAGTGCTGAGGACCTGTTCTGCCGAGTCAGGCTGTAGTGGCAGTAGTCCGCCATTTGCTGTGTCTGTATCGATGGTGTCCTTGATTTGTGTCTTTGAGTAGTCGAGTGACTCGACTCGACTTGACTCGACTGACAGCAGTGCTATGTATGGCTGTATGTATGGCATGTCTGCATGTATTGTCTGTTTGCAGTTGCAGTCATACCAGTGCTAGCGCTCAGTAACAGCAATGAGAACACATTCACAGATAACTGGAATGTCTCACAAGTCTTCATATTTTGGCCGAATGCCTACGACTGCGTTGCCATTCGTTGCCATTTGGTTATCACTGAATGCGAGCACTGGGAGGAATGGGTGTTCACTTCAACACTCACTGCATTGTCAAACATCGCGACCTATACTCTATCGCAACTCTTCTATCGCTTTCTATTTGATTATCTGTTAATACCATAATTGCCTCAAAAGCTATCATTTGTTTAATTGCGTATTCATTGAACTAATGCACGAGTTTTTGATCTCTGAAACTAAAACCCAATAAATAAATGTAGTTTAGTTCGAATTATCGCTTAGAGCACGAGTTCTGTTGGTCTGTTGTTTTGGTTTTCGATTTCTAAAATTTATTATTAATTTTCGATTTATTCTTATTATTATTTTTGTTTTGTTTCAGATTATTGTCGAATTCGTAATTAAAACAAATGTTGATTTCGGTAATGATTTGTCGAAATGAATCGAAAATAAGTTTTATTTTATTGATATTTGTCGACAATGTTTAGCATGAATTAGACCAATACTAATGGCTCGAATACCACCCGTAAAGATGTCATATCCTTGTAATGAATGCTCTTTTGAGGCCCAAAGTGCGCGACAATTATCCCGACATAAAGCTGTCACTCATGTGGAGAACGCCTTAAAGTGCGTTCTCTGTCCTTTCGTTACGGTTCGTCTCAACTCTTCCGCCAATTCTTTAAACAATTTGTTTGATTTAATTCTTATTATTGTCTCACAATAGGCATATCAAACAAACCTTTTGAGACATCGACGCGAAGTTCACGGCATTTGTGGCTCAAAAGGTGACAAAAAGACTAGTTTTGGTTATTTTGATTGAAATTTATTATAATTTCTGATTGTTTTGATTTAAAGGCAATAAGAGCTGCAAATTCTGTGGTTTCCTCTCCGAAGACAACGAGACTTTGATTCGGCATCAGTTGGAAGTGCACAGAGATATCCTGAAGACAGCTCAGGTCAAGTTCGCCAAAGAACTGGTTTCCGCCGGCGGGGAAGAGAGCACCGGTTCCGGCAATATATACGCCTCGAAGTACGAACAGAGCTATGATCTGAGCGAAAGTCAATTGCAAAACGATATTCGATTCGAGGATACAGTGAATGCAAACCATAGAACCCAAGAAGAAGAGGATGAGGACGAAGACGACGATAAGAACTTCTGGAAAGAGGGTTTTATGGACGACCCGCCGAACCTCTTCTCTTTGAATTTTGGCTCTTTTCAACAGAACGCAAGGGAACAGAACGAAGGGGCTGTCAATTGGTATACCTCTACTGGACAGTTGTCTCCGCCCTCTCACGAGAACTCAATCAGTGACTTCGTGTCCTCCCGCGCCAGTACTCCAAAAGGCTCGCACAGGAGAATGCCTATCCCTGCCAGCACTGGCAGTAATGACGACCTTCCGGCCACTCGTATTCGCCGGCAATACACGTGTAATGACTGCGGGTTTCGAACGATAAATCCGCGGGAATTCCTATACCACCGGCGCGACGCACACGGCCAGAGACTGAAGATAGTTGAATGTCCTTATTGTGTCTACGCCTGTCAATACGTTCAGAAACTTCAAAGACATTTGCTTTTAGTTCATAAGTTGGAGACTTCGATGACTCCTCCGCCAGAAGTGTCGCAGACGTCGACCAAATCAAACAAATCGAAAGTCATTCCACAAACGCCTCAAAACGAAGCGTTAGAGCTCTCATCAGACAATTCCAGACCTCCTCAGCAGCCGAACGTTGCGCCGAAAATTCGAATAAAACTGCCGACTCTGACCTCACCGGCAATGGTGGCGACGGCCGAAGTGATTCATCCGATTCCTGCGCCGCCGAAAGCGAAGTTAGTTCTGAACCAAAAGGCGATAACAGACCAGAAGCGGAAAATGGCTCTTCAGAGGCAGATCTCTGCGAACCAGAAACGACTGAATGACAAATCGATATTTGCGAAGAAATACCACAAATGCCAAACATGTGGGTATATGACTAATGTTCAGTATCTGTTCAAAAAGCACATGAAATACCATTCGGCGCCCAAAATAAAGTGCGAAATGTGTGACTTTGAGAGTCCCTATTCGTGGAATGTCGACAGACATGTGAGAAGTCATTTCTCGAATGGACTCTTCAAATGCACGAAATGTAGTTTTGCGTGCGATAAGAAACAGGGTATGACTGCCATACTGTCCATACTGTCCATTTCAATTCATTTATTAATTATTAATTATTTATATAATTATATTTTTAATTATCAATCGATTTTAATATTTCAATCCATATGATTAGACTCTAAAGCCATAATTTGATTTATTCCTCCCCTCTATAGCCCTAACAGTGCACATGACTCAACACCATCGCGACCGCACTGGTGACCCACAGTCCCAACAAAGTGCCGATCAGAACCAAACCGATTCTACTCAACCCGAAGACACTGGCCTTCCAGACATGAATACCAATGATGATGACAATGACGATGATGTTGAAGGAAATGGGGAATCATTGGCGCATTTATTCACGCAAAGCCTTCAAGAGGGGCCTCAAAGAGCGCCGGCAGTAAACATGAGTCGCGCGCCGACTACTTTTGTGCGTCAAATGGACGGGAAGATAGTGGCGAAACAGGGAGTGCTGAAGAAGTGTAAATACTGTTCGTTCCAAACGGACACTTTCGCTAAACTACAGAAACACGAGTCCGCATATCATCCCGAGAAGAAGTTCCAGTGCCCGCTCTGTGAGATCAAATTCGAAAACTTGGTTTGGCTTCAGAGACATCTCACTCATATGCATCAGGAGGACAGTAAGGCCAACAATATTGTCACTATTCTGGAACAGTTGAATCCGAAACGTAAACGAAATAAACCGATTCCTAACACTTCGACTCCTATTTCGCTAAACATTCCGGAAGTATTGGCCGAAAAGTTTTTAATTAAACCACAAAACAACCCATTGATGAAAAAACAGGATTTGAGTGACAAAAGTGCGACACAATGTCAAGTTTGCGGGTATGTTGTCTTTAGAATACAGTTTGCAATCCAATCGAAATAAGACTAATTTGCGCAAGACCATTGTTGCGATTACATTATTTTTTAACAAGTTTTCATACCTATTATGACAACATGTTTAAAATTAAAAAATATCTGCACTCGCGCCTACTGGCCAACGCGCCTCCTGGCTTGTCAGTTGTTTCGATTGGCGGTTGTTTTGAATTATTAATAATTTAATTATAATTTTAATTTAATTATTTGAAAATTGATATAATTTGTCAATTGTTTGTTTGTTATAATACCTTCAGATATAAGACGCGTTGGATTTCCGAACTGGAAAAGCATATGCGAGTGCATACGAAGGAACGACCGTTTGCTTGTCCCTACTGTTCCTTCAAAAGCAAATGGAAGGGAGACCTGAACCGACACATTCAGAAATATCACAGTCGGCTACCAATGCCTGACTTGAATCTAATGGAACAACAAATTCAGTCTCATTCCGACTCTCCTATGCCTACCGACAACTCCTTGGAATGGACGCCACAATCGATTGCTCACGAGATGGGAAGCGCTGACTATGAGAACGACGCGTCGATTCTGTCCGGAGAAGTGGATTACGAGGACTTCGACGAGAATATGGATGACATTAAGATGGATGACAAGCCTCTGCCCGATGACTACGAGGAGAGACCTCTTGTGTTCGACGACTTATCCGACGATAACGATGATAATGAACAGCCTATCGGTGCCGACCCCGAAGACAATGACAATGACAATGAACTGCAAATTGATTTCGACGACAGAGAACTGGTGATCAAGAACGAGAGCGCCGGCACTACTGCTGAGTCGCCACCCAATGAGATGACCAAATCGGGTAAAGTGAAAATGTACCGGTGCTCGTACTGTGACTTCACCTGCAGCACTGCCAGTCGTTTTCACGTGCATTTCGTTCAGCATCTGAACACAAAGCCATTCCAGTGCTCGGTTTGTGGCCATCGGTCGAACTGGGAATGGGATGTCACGAAACACATCAAAATGAAGTCCCAGAGAGACCCGAAACACGTGAACGCAAAAGCAATGCTTGTGCACGAGTCGGGAAAACGAGATTATTCTAAGTATAACAAATACGTGGTTTGGGTCAACCAAATGGACGCCATTGCCAACAACACCACTAATCCGAAGATTGACTTCAGAGCCAAAAGAGCGCGTCTGGAGACGACTGACGGCAATGAATACGACGACAACGACATGAATGCAACCAATGAACCCGAATATGAAGACGAGAACAGCTATAACTGCGCTGACCCGGAGAGCATTGTCATCACTCCAGACATTTGTTTTGAAGTGCAGGGCGAGGAGGACGCGGGTAGTGCTAGCGTCGAGTACAATCAGGGCTTCAATTCGTCGTTTCAACCCAACGTTCCCTACAATTCGAATGCTTCGGTTCCGGCTTCGGCTCCGGAAGACTCGAAACTTCTTCAATGCTTTTACTGTGATTTCAAACACAAAGAAAGTAAAGTAATGGTCAGTCATCTGAGTAGTCACGCAGGGATGAAGCCCTACCGGTGCCGGCGCTGTGGCTTTGACTCGAACTGGAGAGAAGTTGTTGTTCGCCATTGCGTTGCTCGACATCAGAGCAACTCTGAAGACGTGGAACAGAGGTTTCGATGTACTGTCAATAAGTCGATGTGTAAGATCATAGACGACAACATTGCACCAAAACTACTCAGCTCTGCCTCGGCCTCTCATTTGCCCAGTGCTGTTCAGGCCTTTCAGGAATCGCATCAAAGTGTACGCATCAGTGGTTTTAAGGGAAGTTTTGTTTGTGATTTGTGTCCATTCAGAGCCGAGAAGGCGTTTCACATGGATTTTCACGTCAAACGCCACCAGCCCTCGAGCGGACCCTTTAAGTGTCCGCACTGTCCGTATTGGGTGAGTCTTTGAATTAGTTTTTGCATAAATTGAATATAAATTAAATAAATATATAATTGAAACGGAATTATAGGTAAACGCAAAGAAATCTTTAGTAAAGCACATGTTATTGCACGCGAATGACACCGAACCCAATGCTAACGAAGGCAGTGGCGAGAGTGTGGGCACAGGTATGGGAACGGAAACCACTTTCAATGCAAACGAAATGGAAGACGACATGAATGACGAAAACGAAAGCGAAAACGAATTAGTCATATATGAAGGCGAAGACAACGGTAGCCAAAACTATTTGAATCAGCAGAACCAGAATCTGCCCGGGCGACAGTCGGCCAGTGTTAGCAAAAACAAATGTCATAAATGTCCGTTCATTGCCGGCACTAAAACCCAACTGTTATACCACAAACAGTTCCATCGGCCCAATAGGAATTCCTCGTATACGTGCACTTTATGTACTTATTCGGTCAGTTATCTCCATCTACTCAACCAACACATGAAAGTCCATTACCAGACGACCAGTTCGGGTGAGTTCGAGACGCCCTTCAACTACAATGAGTTGAGTCAAGAGGAGGAGTCGCTGATGGATGAGTCCGACGAAAGGGACGAATCCGACATTCCGTTCACTTGGGTTCAGATTGGAAACAATAAACGCAAACTATTTCAGTGCCGGTTCTGTTCGACCACTTCCAAGAGGAGAACCTATATCTACGTTCACGAGAGACTGCACACACAGAACACCAATGAGAACTTCCAGTGCTCTCAATGCGAGTTCGCTTCCAGAGACTCGACTCAGTTCTTGGCTCATCTCAACGTACATAAGGTTCAGACTATGGATGAGATTCCGGCGCCAGAAGTTCGGATCACTGCCACTCAGTCCAACTTTGCAACCAATCCTTCCGTTTCTGTTATTGATGTAAATAACATAAGACATGGAAACAGACGAATGTTTTCATATGTCTGTCGCGGTATGTGTTGACTAATGTTTTAGTTTGTTTCGAACATATTGTTTGATGAATGCAGTAATTTCTTAATTTGTTTGCCCCGGCATATGTAGACTGTCCGGCGGCCTTCAAAAGTCCCGGAGATCTAAAAATTCACTCAGCATTTCATGGCGTAGAACATCCACATCCCTGTCCTTATTGTAATTATAGGTCAGTTATATCTAAAGTGTTATTAATTTTTAAATATAACTCAAATTATTAATTATATATTTAGAGCAAAGAATAAGCCCCAGCTCTGTAAGCACCTGTACGTTCACACCGCAGAGTATATCCAGAAGAGAGCCAATTGCTATCCGGACGGAACGAAACTACTGATCGGAGACGCCGTCGATCACATGAAACGCAATCTGAAGTCTCCGGCGAAAGAGGGGCCGAATGACATCAAGACAAACAATTCACTTGCATTCCAGACCCAATCGGCCACTTCTCTGCTCAAAAAGCCCGGTTCGCAGACAAGCTTTAAATCTGAAGCTTCGCCCCAGTGGTCGCCTCCCTGGGCGGCCATTGCTAAGGAAGTAAACGGCGGAAAATTGCCGAAAAGAGCCGCACTTTTCTCGAATCAAACTCAAACCCCAAGAGAACAAATGATTTTACTGGAAATGAGTGAATCGAGTGCTTATTTGGACAAAATCAGAACCGGAGTCAAACACCGATTCATCTACCGGTGCGCCCACTGCCCGGCCGTCTTCATGAAAGTTAATACTTTGACATTTCACGTCTCAATGCACGGAAATGAGGCCCAAAACAAGTGCAAACTTTGCAGTTATAGCTCAACCTCTGCCAACAACCTTCTAGTGCACCAGCAGTTACACAATTATCA
>JAQFXP010001996.1:0-16748 GCA_034693685.1 Belba bartosi
ACATTGGTAAACCAAATAGACATAATATCTGTATTGTATGTGTATATCAATAAATTATGTCCTAAAGGACACAATATCTGTATGAGTGCTGTGTATATTAAGAAAATATGTCCTAATAGACATAATTTTCGAACATTGGTGAACCTTTAATATTGATTTTTATTAGTAATCTGTAATAAATTTGTGTTTAAGTATGGATTTTATTTATTTTTAGTAATATAGCTATAATATTTCATTTTGAAAATTCTAATTTAAATTATGCATAATAGCTGGCTTTAAACAATACAATAAAATTCCGCGCCTAAACTAATAATAAAAATAGCTTCAAACAATAAGATAAAATTCCGCATTAATATACTAGCATTAACAATTGCACAGTATGCAAAACATTATATTTAGTTTGAGCAACAGATGGAGTTTATTATAAAATTGGTTTTTTAGCAGTTTTAGAGTTTAATTAAGTTAATTCAAAAACTGGTTTTTAGTTTTGGAGTTCATCAGAGTTTAAACAAGCTACTCGACTGTAATACTTCAAAATTATAAAATTGACAAAATTCGGAAAATCGGGAAGTTTGGGAAAAATTTGAACAAAATTTTATGCTCGGTAAACACCTTCGTACTGTAGTGCAACAAAATTAAAAAAGTAAAAAAATTTACCGACGGTAAACTCTGGTCAGCGGCCAGCGGCCACCACCAGGTTCGGAAAACACCCTCGTACTCTAATGCAACAAAATTAAAAAATTGGGAAAAAAAATTTACCGACGGTAAAATCTGGTCACTGGCCACCACCAGGTTCAGAAAACACTCTTGTACTCTAGTGCAACAAAATTGAAAAATTGGAAAAAAATTACCGACGGTAAAATCTGGTCACTGGCCACCACCAGGTTCGGTAAACACCCTCGCACTCTTGAGCGAGTAGACCGCATGGACAGCGCATGGACCGCATGGATTGGCCCGGCCGCCATCTTGGCCGCCATTTTGGTTGGCAGGCGGGTCTTGACCTAAAGTACGTCTCGATTTAACATAGGGTTCTATGGTAAAAAGCCCCTCCATAAAGTACGTCTCAAAAATAGGCTCGTACTGTTGTGCGTCATCACAGGCCACGACCACGGCCGAAATCACCCTATACTGCTCATATTATATTAATTAAACTGTAATTAAATGTAATAAATTATGAATAAAAAATTTATTTTATCTTGTTTTATTTATAAATAAATTTTACTTAAATATTTTATTATATTTTGCTTTAGTTTTTTATGGTATAATAAATATTTTATTAATGTTAATTTAATTATTTGCATTGTTATAAATAAATAAAAATACTAACAAATGTCACTGATGTCCCGTTTTTATTTGGTGTTCGATAAACCATAATTGTTTTTCCCAAGTTTACATTTATATTTGAAATTTGTACCCATCCAATCTGAGCAGGTCCAATTAATTGTTGACTTGAATTAAGTTGACCAAAGCCAGCAGTTAAAGCGAACTCATTTTGTTTGTTAATATTCATTGATTTCGGTAAACAAATTGAATTAGTTTTGCGATAATTGCCAACAATTTGAAAATTAATTGATTTATTCAATTTAATTAATGCAACATCATCGTTTGACCCAAAAGTGTTGTCATAATTAGGATTTATTATAAATACTTTTGACTCAAACTTTTCCTGATTCGGTTCATTAATATTTATTAATCCGGGATATACTTCAATATTCTCAGTTGTACAATTTACATGGCTTTATATAATAAATTTTAAACATATGTTAACATTGTTTACAAATAACAGTTAAAAATGTATTAAATATATTTATTTAATTATTATAATTATATTTTCTTTATATTTTTATATATTTTGTAATTGTTACTTATATTTTAAATAGATTTAAATAATTAAAGTTTTATAACACTTACTACAAACAATGAGCTGCAGTTATAATCCAGTTGTTATTTATTATTGATCCAGTACAGCCGCTGAAATAAGTTGATTGACTAAACATAAATTTAATATATTTTAAATAATTTTATATATTAAATTTTTAATACAATATAATTTTTTAATTTATAATAATTAAACAATTTAATTAAACAAATTGCTATTTAAATAAAATACTAAATTTTTTACATTAATTACTTGTAACTTATTAACAAATAACTAAATACAATTTTTTTAAAATTTCCAATTTTAAAGCTTTACGTGATAAATGTATTAATTCCAAAAATTTTCAAACATTTATATATGTTTTTAAATTTGTTAAATATATTAAATAAATATTTTTATAAATTGAAATTAAAAAGCAATTAGTATAATTATTACTTAATATGTAATATTGTTAATTTATTAATGTAATAACCAGAGCTGAGAAAAATAGGCCGTTCGCAGGCTTAAACAAATTGTAGTAGGGAGTGAGTCTAAACCGATTTTTGTTATTTTATTATAATAGTTATATAATATAAATAAAATATAAATTATTAAATACTTGAATTAATACAATAAATTATGTTATTAAATATTTTAAATAAAATTAATTATTAAAAAAAATCATAAATTTTTAAATAAAATTGTATTTTTATTGTTGAGCGCACTGGTTAAACTGTTACTCAAAAAGTATCATGTAATCCAAAAATAAAAATTTTAATAAAATTAAATTAAAATAGTTTAACTTAAAATAAATTTAACATTTTGAGAAGGAAAACTCGTATAAAATCTTAGAATAAATCTCTTAAAAATATAAACAATTTCTAGATGTTTGAATAATTTAATTAACTTTGTTTTTGTTTAATTAATTTAAATATAAAATATATTAAAAATGAATAAATAGTATTAAAATATTATATTTAGAGTTAACATAATAACTATGTTTTATTACAAATAGATGTAACGACTATTTTAAAAATTATAGATAAGATGCTCTTAAATAAAAGTAATGGTAGTTACGGTCTCACAATGCAATTTATTTAAACCGGAAATAAATCCAATTTAAACATCTATCGACTGATTTCTTTCCTACCAATTTTTAAAAATGTATTTGAAAAACACGTCGAGTCTACACTTAGACAATATTTAAAATCTATAAACATTTTATCAAAATTTTTATTTGGATTTCAATCAAATTATTAAACAATAGTTGCATTGATTGCTGTAATAAATAATATAACTAAGGCTTGGAATTCAAACCAAATTTAATTCTAATAACTCTTGAACTTAAAAAAATATTTGATGTTATCAATCATAAAATAATTCTACAAAAATTAAATGAATTCTGCGATAATAATACTTTTAAATAGTTTAAATCTTATTTGAAAAACAGATTTTCTTTTGTTTATATGAAAAAAAGTTTCAAAACCAGAAACAAGTTTATCGACAACTTAAGAGAGTTGTTTGTCAACATATTTGTTCATAATTATCATGAATAACATAATAAATCTTTCATTAAATAGTAAATTATATTTTTATGTGGCCGATATATCTCTTGTAATAATTGCAAAATCTTTTTCTAAACTTCAATTTAAAATTACTTAGGATATAAAACAAATTAATTGTTAGCTACAAACCCATAGATTTATAATAAATTAGAATAAAACTAATTATTTATTAATTGGTAATTTAAGAGAGACATCAGTTCAGTGCATAAAACCTCAAATTAATAACAAATCAATACAAACAGTCAAATTAATTAAAATATTAAGCGTCGAAATCGAACATAATTTAAAATTTAATTCTTATATTAATAAATTATTTAAAAAAACTTAATTCTCGTTTGGGATTAATAATTAAACTAAAGAATGTTTTTCCCAAAAATACAATTAATTTCTTATATAAATTAATAATTAGACCAAAACTTGAATACGGATGTGTATTATGGGGTTATACTTATGCAACACATTTGATCAATATTGTTAAAAAGCAAAAAAAGTTTACCCTAGTTATATCAAATTTACATTTTTTGGCAAACAGTCTACCATTATTTGCAAAACTTAAATGGATGTCATATACAAACGCCATAAAATACCAAACAGTTATATATATATTTATATATAAATCAATCAATTGTTTTGAATCTAAATTTTCAAATAGTTTATTTCAATTAAATACCGATAAAACCAGTGACCGAGCGGGACAAGACAGCCATTAAAATAAAGTAACTATAGTTAAGAAAATTAGTTTTGAAAACAATATTTTCCATAAAGGAGTAAAAATATGGAATTCACTTTTTTTTACATCCGCTCGGAAACAAACTTTTAAAGAAAAACTTAAATGTTTTAATTTTAATTTAATTTATATATATTTTTTATTCTGCTTCATTGTATTTTTATTTATATGTATGGCTTTCTAAGTAAACCAGCATTTTGTTGATAAAGATGCCAATAATAATTAATTTGATTTGATTTGATAAAATGTTTAAAAAATATGCTTTATTTTAAATTTTGCATATTAATTACCGAGAATATTTTAAATTACATATAAACAATATATAATTCATAAACAAAATGAAACTTTGAATTAAATTTTTAATTAATGTTTTAGAAACACACAAAAAAAATAAAATTATGTAATTTGTTTACTAAAATATTAAACAATAAATGAATTGTAATTCAAAAGCATTTTGTATAAAAATTACGTTAACTTAATCACATAATTTCATATTATATTTTATGAAAGGTTTTTAATTTTTCAATAATTAAAATTTTAAATGTTTAGTTTATTATTAAAAATCTTTGTTTTAAACTTTTAGTTAAAAATTTGATTTTATTTATATTTTTAAAAATATGTCTTACTTTGTCATATAAATAACAAGCCAAACTTAAATAAAAAAAACATGTTTAAAACTTTAAAGTTTTTTGTAATTTAGAAATTTTCAAATATTAATTATTAAATTAATTTCAAATATTTTTTACATTTTTATTATTATTACTTAGCAATATAATTTTTAAAAATTTTAATTAAATTGTAAATTAGCTTACTCAGAATTTACTTTTATCTCACTTATGATTCGAACCATCCAGGGCATTTCACCTCTCATTAGATCCCTTCCATTTTCAATTCTTGATAACATATTAAACTGGTTATGCCTTAAAGTTTTTAAAAGTTGTAATTAAAATGTAATATGTTTATTTAAATATATATTTAATTAAATAATTATTATTTAAAATATTTAAACAAATTTTAAATAATTTATATTATAAACAGTAGTTTTGGTTTTTGGTAAAATTATATAAAATTGCTTATTGTTGTTAAGAGTATTTGTTTTAAATTCAAACTTTGCATTGTAAAATGTTTTTAATTTAAACTAATTGTTACGTATAACTTTTCTGATATAAACAAGATAAAAATAGTATTTTGTAAATATACAAGGCTTTTTTAAATTTGCCTGCTTTTACTATAAAAATGTAGTTTTGATTTTTGGTCCAAGATAGAAATATCTTCTTAATTAAATCTCCGCACAGTCTTAAGTTAAATCAAATTCAAGTTATTGAATTGTGACTTGATAAATTTATACTTGTAATGTAATGTAATACTTATTGTAATACTTTTCTTATACTTAATGTAATTTATACCTATGTTGTAAATTTTACACTAGGAAAAATGATAAATTTTGACAAGTCAATTTTTTAATGTTAAAAATTTAAATTTTTGTTTTATTATTAATTAACAAATTTTTAATATTTTTTAAAAACAAAACAAAAAATTATTAATTTCATTTAAGATATTTAATTTTTAATACAAATTTATAAATTAATGACAAATAAACTTTTATAAATTACTTTGTGTTAAAAATAAAATCTGAATTTAATTGAGTTAAAATATTAAAAAATTGCATTATTTGTTTTGGACCGAAACCCAAAACTACGGGCTATAATCCAAATAATACTTATGATCTAAGCTAGTTAAATCAAAGCTTGCGAGCTTTTTATTGTAGATAGAATTAATATAAAAATTTGTTTATTTTTATCTAGTTAAAATCAGCGTACTAACAAGTAAATGTGTTTTTTCGGAAAATTATTTGCTAAATATTTTATCTTAAACTTAAAATTTAATTGTTAACATTTGTCAATTTTTCGTCCATATAAAAATACAATTATAGCAAATTTGATATAAACAAATTTAAGTTTAAAATTATAATCAGATAAATGTAAACTTTTAATTAACAAATACTTTGTTTTTACTCAAATATCAGTAAAGTTTAAAAAATATGTAAATAAAAACTTTTTTGTAAGTATTCATTGAAAAAATAATTCAATTTTTAAACTAAAATTGCAATAGAATTCCGTTAAACGGATTATTGAATTAATTATTTAGTGGATTTAATCAACTCATTTGCCGATATAAATGATAAAATTGCAAATGTTAATAATTAATTTTTAAGTTTAATTATAAATATTTAGCAAATAATATTTGGAAAAAACACATTTACTTGTAAATGAAAAAAATACCCTAAATAAAAAAATAATATAAATAAATAATATAAATAACATATAATATATAATATAATATAAATAAAAAAAAACTCTACACCAGACTTGCTGGCAACATGTGGCACTAGAAAACGGTCCCCAACAGCATTGCTTTTATAAGCAGCAAAACTTATCTAAAATTAACTTGTTATTTTGCTATATAGTACTAGCTTTGGCTTAACTCATTTTGCCAGCAAGTCTGGTGTAGATACGTATATATAAATAAGAGATATGTTGATAGTCATAAGCTAATCTCGTCAACTCAAGGCTCGCGAGTTATTAAAAATATTACTAATGAATAGATCTGTACAAATATATATATTTTATTGTATTAATATTTAAAACAATTATATATTCAATAATATTTAACTAAAAAGTAAAAGTAAAATAATAAATTAGCAAAATTACTATTTTATAATTTTTGAAAATGAAATAAAACTAAATTTTATTTGTCTAACATTATATTTAATTATTTTATTAATAAAAAATAAATTCTAAAATGAATACCATTTAAAACAATTTGTATCCATTAGCCGTGATTCCCGACCTATACCGCAGTCCTCAGTCGTTACGTTTGGATAGTTTTCAATTTGAATATGACTTTCATTAGAAATCATAAACAAACCTAAAACTAAGTTTTAAAATATTTACTAATAATTATTTATTTAACTATGTTTACAACTTACTAGCCAATAATCCAAGCATAATTTTAATAAAAATGTTTATCGTATGTTAAATTTATTTAAATAAAAATTTAAATAAAAATTATACAATAATTAAATTATTTTTATTTATTTAACAAAATAATTAATTGCAACTATGTTGTCTGTTTAATTACAAATTTATATACTGTAAATAAATTAATTTTTATATTTAATGTTTAATATAAATTTTATTAATATTTTTAATAAATTATTTATATATTTTACTAAAATTTAAATTTATAAAAATTTTATAACAGATCATTTTTCTAATAAAATACAATAAAATATTTTGTTGAATATTTATTTACAATTTTATTAAATATAAGCAGTTACTGGTGACTTCGGCCGTGGGCGTGGCCTGTGATGACGCACCACAGTAAGAACCTATTTTCGAGATGTACTTTATGAAGGGGCTTTTCCCTATAGAACCAAATGTTAAATCAAAACGTATGTTAGGTCAAAACTTGTTTTCCAACCAAAATGGCGGCAAAGATAGCGGCCAAGCCAATTCATCTTGTCTATCAGGTGTCCATCCGATCAACTCGCTTAAGAGTACGATGGTGTTTTCCGAAGCGGTAGTGGCCGTTGGCCGCTGACCAGATTTTACCGTCGGTAAATTATTTTATTTTTTTAGTTTTGTTGCACTACAGTATGAAAGTGATTACCGAGCATAAATATTTAGCCAAATTTTTCCTAAACTTCCCAATTTTCCCGAATTTGTTCAATTTTATTATTTTGCTGCATTAATTTTGAGTAGCCTGTTTGAACTCTGATAAAATTTGCCAATTTAAAACCAGTTTTTAAATTAACTTAATTAAACTCTAAAACTATAAATTAATTTTTTAAAATAAACTCCATTTGTTGCTTAAACTAAATATAATTTCTTATAATGTGCAATTCTATTGCTAATATATTGTTGCGGAATTTTATTGTATTGTTTAAAACTTGCTTTATTATAGAAATTTTGATTATTGTTTTAGTAACTACTATTTGAAACTGGTTTTATAATATTTTACAGATATTATACAGATATTTAGTTTGCCATTGTTCAAAAATTATGTCTATTAGGACATAATTTTTTAATATAAACAGCTATCATATACATATTGTATCTGAGTAAACATAATGCATTATTATTTACAAGGCATGTAATTAGTACATGTCAAATCAATATTTAAAAATAAAACAATTTTTAATTTTTTAAACAATTTTATTATTGAATATATATTGAGTATTTAAATATACAAATAAATTAGTATTAATTTAATATTTATACGGCTGTATGGCCGACAATATGCCAGATTTGAACATTATATTTATAATAACAGAGGATTTAGCAATAAACAAATCAATTAATGCTTGATTTATGTGTTGTTTTTCCAGAATAATAGTTGTGATACTTGTATTGTTTTGAAATAAAGTAATCAATATAAAGTCCTGTACAGTTGATAAATAGACTAAATCTTTTACACAATCAAACAAAACATTTTTAAAAATATTAATTTGCTGAGTCATTGTTATAATCATAAACTTTGATTTTGGAAAAAAGTAATAATTATTAATATTTACAAGTATCTGAATTACAAAGAAATATCTGTTTTTACAAATCTTTTGTAATCCTTTTCTAGCATTTCTAACATTAGCTGAAATTCGCATTACAACATTGTATGTATTATCAGTATTAAACATCATAAATTTCTGAATTTTAGGCATAATTAACATTTAAGCCAGGATTTGACTAACATGTTTATAACAAACATTTGTTATTTCTAAATATATTAGAAACTTGAGTTCAGAAATAAAAAAATTATTGTAGTCTAAAAGCGAAAATATTTTTAATAATGAATACAAATTAAAACGAATGATGTTTTGCATACACTTGTTTGGAAACTCAAGATTAAAATTAACCAAATTATAAACAAATTTAAAATTTAAAGAAACAGCTTTACTTTCATAATAATAAGTGAATATAACAAACAATTTTATAGTTTTAACCAAAAGATGCCTATCCAGATTGATTCTTTGGATACAAAACTGTAGCCAGCCATACAATTTAATGAGACTATTTATAGCAGACACATTATACTCGCAAATAGATATTTCTTTTAAATGCAAAAAGTAGGCCATTAGATAAATTGCTGTTTTTCCCAAAAGTCTAAGATTAAACTCATATTTTGTTATGTTTCTGAACTCCTAACCAATCTTTGGTGTTATACGCGGATGTGTGATCAAGTCTTGACTGGTTAAAAAAATACTTCTTTGTCTGTTTCTTGTAATTGTTAGACATTTCTCGTCTGCATAGACGCATCTCTGCCATTGTTTGGACACACATTTGTAACGAAACTTGTTGTTAGAATACAAGTAATTTAAAATTAAACACAAAAGTAATCAACAAATCTATTAAAGCTGTCTTCTGAATACGCTATAAAATAATTATTAGTAAATTTTTTATTAGAATCAATAAATATTTACAGAATTTTTGTTTTTTAAACTTTGTCGTTAATTGTGTTAAACTGATGGTTTAATTAAATTTTATCTGACTTTTTATACTAAATATTGTATGGTTGGCTATAGTTTTGTAACCAATAAATCAATCTGGATAGGCATTTTTTGGTTAGAATTAAAGAAATGTTTGATCTATTTATTTATTATTATGAGAGTAAAGCTGTTTTTTTAAATGTTAAATGTGTTAATAATTTGGTTAATTTTAATCTTGAGTTTGCAAACGAGTGTATGCAAAACATAACCCGTTTTAAATTACTTTCCCTTTTGAAAATCTCTTTGCCTCTAAACTACAATAATTTTCTTCTTATTTCTAAACACGAATATTTAAAATATTTAGAAATAACTAATGTTTGTTCCAAACAAGTTAGTCAAATCCTGGCTAAAGTGTCAAATATGCCTAAAATTTAAAAATTTATGATCTAATAATAATCCATACAAAGTTAATATGCATGTTTTAGCTAATTTTAGAAATGCTAGAGGAGGATTACAAAAGATTTGTAAAAACGGCTATTTCTGTGTAAATCAAATAAATGTAAATATGAATAATTATTACTTTCTTTTAAAAGCAAAGTTTATGATTATAACAATGACTCAGATAATTAATATTTTCAAAAATGTTTTGTTTAATTGTGTAAAATATTTAGTCTATTTATTAACGGTACAAGACTCTAACTTGATTATTTTATTTCAAAACAATACAAGTATCACAACTATTATTTTGAAAAAACAACACATAAATCAAGCATCGCTTAATTTGTTTATTGCTAAATCTTCTTCTAATTAAAATATAACGTACAAAATTGGCATATTGTTGGCCAATCAACCGTATAAATATTAAATTAATACTAATCTATTTGTATATTTAAATACTCAATATATATTCAATAATAAAATTGTTTAAAAAATTAAAAATTGTTTTATTTTTAAATATTGTTTTGACATATATTAAATACATACTTTGTAAATAATAGTGCATTATATCTAATTGCACAAACTATGTATATGATATCTGTTTATTTTAATATGTTATGTCTTAATGGACACAATTTGTATATTAAATTTGTGTGTATTTAGAAATTATGTTTTAATAAGCATAATGTGTATTTAATTGCTATGTATATAAATAATTTATGCCCTAATGAGCACAATATGTATATGATAGTTGTCTATATTAAGATATTATGTTCTAATGGACACAATATTTGTATGATATCTGTGTTTTTCAAGAAATTATGTCCTAATAGACATAATTTTTAAACATTGGTAAACCAAATAGACATAATATTTGTAAAGTATGTGTATATCAATAAATTATGTCTTAAATAACACAATATATATATATGATA
The DNA here is from genome assembly GCA_034693685.1 of Belba bartosi. NCBI lineage: Eukaryota > Metazoa > Arthropoda > Arachnida > Sarcoptiformes > Damaeidae > Belba > Belba bartosi. The sequence continues at coordinate 11,009 of JAQFXP010001996.1, forward strand.
GCTGTGTAAATTAAGAAATTATGTTCTAATAAACGTAATTTTTAAACATTAGTAAATTAAATAAACATAATATGTATCTGGTATCTGTGAATATTAATAAATTATGTCCTAATGGACACAATATTTTTATGAATATTCTGTAAATTAAGAAATTATGTTTTAAAGTGCACAATATATAAATGATAGTTGTGTGTATTAAGAAATTATGTCCTAATAGACATAATATATGTATGATAGCTGTGTATATTAATAAATAATGTTCTAATAGACATAATATATATATGATAACTATGTATATAAAACATTATTCTTAAAAAACAATATATGTATGATAACTGTGTAAATCAAGAAATATTGTTTTAATAAACATAATTTTCAAACATTGGCAAACCAAATAGACATATTATCTGTATGGTATGTGTATATTAATAAATTATGTCCTATAGAACCCAATATATGTATGATATCTGTGTAAATAAAGAAATTATGTGCTAATAGACATAAATTTCAAACATTGGTGAACCAAATAAACATAATATCTGTATGGTATGTGAATATCAATAAATTATGTCTTAAAGGATTCAATATATGTATGATATCTGTGTAAATAAAGAAATTATGTCCTGATAGACATAATTTTCAAACATTGGTGAACCAAATAGACATAATATCTGTATGGTATGTGAATATCAATAAATTATGTCCTAAATGACACAATATATATATGATAGCTGTTTAAATTAAGAAATTAAGTCCTAATAAAAATAATTTTTAAACATTGATGAACCAATTAAGCATAATATCTGCTAATGGTAAAAATTTCTGTATGATAACTGTGTATATTAAAAAAATTTGTCCTAATAGACATAATTTTTAAACATTGGTAAAACAAATAAGCATAATATCTGTATTGTATTTGTTTTGCAATAAATATTTTAACAAATTTTAGATAATAGTTACTAAAACAAAGATCAAAATTTACTTATTAAAAATGGTTTTAAACAATACAATAATATTCCGCAACAAAACAGTTAAAAAGTTCAAATTAATTATATATATTTTTTGTTCAAGTACGTATCATTTTTTACATTAGTTTTATTATTTAATTCAATATTTCAATTGTATTTATATAATTTTATTTAAATTTTGGTAGATATAATATTAAATTTCTGTACTTTAATATTGATTTTTATCAGTAATATGTAATAAATTTGTGTTTAAGTATGGATTTTATCTATTTTTAAATAATATTATGTGTTACAGTACAAGTTTGAAATCCAAGCGGAAATTTAACAATAAATGCAAGTGTAAAATGCAAACGTAAATGCAAGCATAAAATTCAAGCGTAAAATATAAGCATAAATTCAAGCTATAATACTTTACTTTAAAAATTCTAATTTAAATTATGCATGATAGCCTGCTTTAAACAATACAATAAAATTCCGCGCCAAACTTTTAATAATAAAAATACCTTCAAAAAATTAGATAAAATTTCGCGCCAAAATTTACACATTAGCAATTGCACAGTATGTAAAACATTATATTTAGTTTAAACAACAAAATGAGTTTAGTCAAAAATTGATTTTTAGTTTTGGAGTTCAACAGAGTTTAAACAGGCTACTTGACTACAGTGCAGTAATTATATAAAATTGAAAAAATTCGGGAAAATTGGTAAATTTAAAAAAAATTTGAACAAAAATTCCAGCTCGAAAAACACTCTCGCACTGTAGTGCAACAAAATTAAAAAATTGAAAGAAAATACCGACTTTAAAATTTAGTCAGTGACCGGCGGCCACCACCGTTTCGAAAAACACACTCGTACTGTAGTGTAAAAAAAATTGAAATAATAAAAAAATTTCCGACGGTAAAATCTGATCAGTGGCCAGCGGCCACCACCGGTTTGGTAAAAACCTTCGCACTGTAGTGCAAGATGATTGGATGGACACCAGATGGACAGGATAGATTGGCCCGGCCGCCATCTTGGCAGCTATTTTAATTGGCAGGCGAGTCTTGACCTAAAGTACGTCTTGTTTTAACATAGGGTTCTATGGGGATAACCCCCTTCCATGATCTACGTCTCAAAAATATGGACACACTCTAGTGCAGTGTCCGCCATTTTGAATTGAGGTATACACACCTTATACTGCTAATATAATAATGGATAATAAAATGATATTTTAATTTGATATTTAGCATAAAAATTAAAATATTTTTAAATAATATTAATTCTATAAATTATTTCATATAAAATTATTTTAACATAACACATAATTCTCACATTTAACTTTGTTATACCTTATAATCAAAGCGGCTTTGGAGGTCTATTAGAGGTCTATTTTACTGAACGTCTGATTTGCTATTTTTAAGCCAAATAATATCTATTCAAACAATTTGTTACACTTTTAGATGTGTTATAGAAACTAACATGTTATTAAAATAAAAATAAACTCAGTATCATTTACTTTAATTTAATTACTTTTTAAACTTTTGTATTTGCAAAATGATTTTTATTGTTTTTATATTGAAATTTATTAAATTGAAACTTAAGTCAAATTTTAAATAAATTTTTTTAAAATTATTATTAAAGTTTAATGTGTTTAGAGATCACAAACAAAAACTTTAATCAGTAAACAAAATATTAATTTTAAATTTATAAATATAATTAGAGTAGAAATCTCTGTTTTATTCAAGATTAAATTGACTTCTAATTAGCTTTTTGGGGATTCATACAAATGTCATTAAACACACAATATATGCGAATAAACATTGGTTAATCAGATAACCAAGACAAAAACAACGATTCTATTTTTTAACAAAAATTTTTTTTAAAAAGCCGCTCTGCTTATAATCTAAAGAAAAATGAGCATTTAAAATTTTTTTTTTAATTTAATTAAATTGTTTACGGTTGTTCAGGAAATGTATACATTTATTAAATATTTTTGTTTTAATTAAAATTTTATTGAATATTTATTTTTTCAGTATACAGATTGTCAGGATTGCATCACATTTAACAAAAATAACAATACAATATTGTTAAACCTGATTTGATTTAAAATATTAAATAAAAAATTTATTAAAAATTTTATTGATTAATTTAATAAAAATTAAGATAATTTTTAACTAATATATTAGTTATTAATTTTGTTGTTTATTAATGTAATTAATATTTTTTTATTTTATAAAAAATAATAAGAAAGAAAATTGCAAAAAACACCAAAATAGTAAAATATAAAATCCAGTTTGTTTTATTTTCAATAATTATTGGCAAATTGATTATTGTGGTTGTTGGTGTTGTTGTTGTTGTTGTTGTAGTGCTGGTGATTTCTATAATTGGATCTATTATTTCTGTGATATTAAGTCCACTTTTAATACCAAACGAGCATTTGATGAATCCATTTAACTCAATAATTAAATCATCCTGTCTCCATTCAATAATTTTAACATGCCAATCTTTTATATTTAATATGTTAACAATTTCATTAACATATAATATACGTCTGTGTTCATCAATTATATGCGCGCCTGTTAAACTCATTCTAGATGTAAATGGTATTTGTAGATTTGAAATCCGCTCTAAGTATGCTTTTACCTATATTTTAAATTGTTAAAATTAATTAATCAATGTAAAATTTAAATAAATAAAATATAAAAATTATTTTAACAAACTTTGTTAAAAATATATATAATTATATATTACCTCTATATTTGTATAGGGCGTTATTTGCAGCGTTTGTCTGATAACAGTTTCATCGTGTTTTATTTCACTAAAATTATTTTCGAAATTTCTGCTTGTTATTTCATTATTTCTTGTTTCCTTGTAATGTTCCTTTCCAAATTTTATTCCTCATATATTAATTGGTTCGTGTTTAACATAATTCAATTCACTAAATATTTTAGTGTGTTGTTCGGAAAACTTAATTTCTATTGAACTAGTTGTCGAAAATCTTCTTTCATAATTTTTTACAATTTTGATTGGTGAGTTATTGTTTATTGTTTCTATTTGAAACTCCCTTTCCAAATTAAAATGTTTATTAATTGCTTGCTATTAAAATATAAATTATTATAAAAATTTCAATTTGTTGCTTTGTTTATTATTAATACTAAAATAACAAGAATTAATTTTTTTTGCTTACTTCTATGGTTTTGTTTAATTTAAATCCAATAATTGTTCCATTTAATTCAAAATTGTTGTTATTATTATAATTACTATAATAATTATGTTTGTTATTTATATTTATATTTGATTCCAGATTATGTGTAATCTTATTAAAGCCATATTGTATTTTATTTTTAAATTCCAAAATACCGAAAAACGCCTCAACATTAATAATAAAGATTAAATAAAAGATTAATTGAAACATTTTTATTAAAATAAGTAATATTTATTAACCACAAAATAAAGAGAATATGTAACAAAATTTCTAGTTTATGCAAACAAATTAACAATTACAGTACTATTGATGTGTTTAACTAATGTCAAGGTTTTTATATACGTTCACCCAAGCGTTCCATTTGGCCAAAATCCATTTCGCCAATGTGCATTTCAGTAAAAAATTTAATGCAAATGGTCAAACTCGTTTTTTGCCAAAAAATAAATGCATTTTGCCAAAAGTATTATTAAATTATTTAAACATATCTTATACTTTGAAATTAAATTCTATTAATAAGATTAATATTAAGAAAATTATTTTTTAAAAAATTGTGATATAAGTTTTATTTAGTTATAAATACACATTTATTTAAATACAAATTAAATAATAAAAAGTTTTTTAATTTGCGCAATAATTATGATAATTATTGAAATTCAATTGAGTTTCTCGACGTGTTTAACATATATTAAACTAGAATTATTTTATTTTATATTTTCAAATAATGTAATAATCAAAGCCGCTTTGGAGGTCTATTAGAGGTCTATTTTAATGGACGTTTGATATACTATTTTTAAACTAAATAACATTTATTTAGACAATTTGTTACATTTTTAGATGTGTTATAGAAACTAACAAGTTATTAAGATAAAATTAAACTCAGTTTTAGTTTATTTTACTTTAATTACTTTATAAACTTTTGTATTTGCAAACTGATTTTTATTGTTTTTATATTAAAATTAATTAAATTGAAACTTAAGTAAAATTTTAATTTAAAATATCTTATTATTATCAAAGTTTAATGTTTTTAGAGATCACAAATAAAAACTTTAATCATTAATCAAAATATTAATTTTAAATTTATAAATATAGAATAGAAATCTCTAGTTTATTCCCGATTAAAATGACTTCTAATTAGCTTTTTAGGGACTCATAAAAATATCACTAAACAAAAAATATATGCGAATAAACATTGGCTAATCAGATAACCAAGACAAAAACAACGATACTATTTTTTAACAGAAATTTTTTTTAAAAAGCCACTCTGGTAATATTAAATTATATTTATATTTTAATTAAAACTTATTAGTATTTATTTCTATATAAAGTTAATTATATATTTTTTGTATAAATTACTCTGTTAAAATTTATTTGAAAAATTGGATTTAACTTGGCTTTTGGCGAAATGCATCATTGACAAACGAGTTAGCAATTTGTATATTGGCAAATAGGATTTTGGTGATTTAAAAAGATTTTACTATTATTATATAAATAAATTACATTTTTGTAATAAAGCGTGATAATTATTTATCCGTAATAAATTGAATTATAAATATCTGTAAAATGCGCGCGCGTACAATAATTAATGAAGA
>JAQFXP010001997.1:0-16741 GCA_034693685.1 Belba bartosi
AAGTTGAATAGCAAAACAAAACATTAATTAATCATTAAAAATATACAAGCTATCCTGTCATAAAATTTTATTTAATATTAAAATTCGAGACCCTTTCTGAATCTGGATAACAGTACAGACAAAGAAATTCGAAACGATACAAAAATTTTGCTATTTTATAAAATTATGTTGTTTTTAACGATAAGATAACTTGTAGATTTTTAATACTCACTCCTCAGATTAAGTTTTAAACTATTATTAAGCTTAAATATTATTTTAAAATTACCTTTTTAAACTTGTGTTTATAAAAAATATTTTAATTAAAACAAAAGTTTAAATTATAAATTAGAAAAAATGATTATAAGTTTTAAATAATTATATTGATTAATAATTATATCTGTAAATTTTATAAAAGTTTAAAATTAAAAACTTTTATGTTTCTCCTATATTTGAACTTAAATATAGTAATTATTTGATACCTAGTAAAAGATAAAAATTTAAAGCTAATTATAAAATGTACAAGTTGCTTTATTTATAATTACATTATATAGCAAAATTTTTGTATCGTTTCGAATTTCTTTGTCTGTAATTTTAATTTTTGAAAGTTTTGAATAAAACAATTTTGTTTAGCACTACAAATTTATAAATGTAATATTTGTAACTCATACAATTAGAACATCCTTGGTTGTTTTTATTTTAAAATTTTTATTATTTTGATTTTGGAATAATAATGTTTAAATAATATAAAAAATTTAAGAAATATCTACCAGAAACATTTTTAAAATAAAAATTAAATTAATGTAAATTAAAATTAAATTTAATATTAATTATAAATATATTGTATATTAATACGTATTTAAGAATATTTCCAAGACAAGAATTAATGGGCAACTTTGTCTAGTTATTACATATTTTAAGAATTACTAATAATTGTCTTTTTTATTGGTTTATCTAATATAACTGTACGTATTTATGCTGTAAATATTTGTTTTTTTGTTTGTTTTTTAATAATTAGTTGTTTATCAGCGCACGTTTAATTATCTAAGTTTTAACAAATATCCTTTCATTCGTAACTCTTAACAATAATTTTAAATTAAATTTTGAATTCAATAAATATTTAGAAAATACTTGCCTGCAAAATAATTCTAGCTAAAAATTGTAAAATATATTTTATTTTTGTGTTTTAACTAATCAGCCGATCCGGGGGAATCGGGAAGAAATTTTTAAAAATGGTTAAAAACCTAAATAATTATAATAAAATTCAATTGAATTTAAATTGATTTAAAATAACTTTAGCACAAATTATCAAGAATATTTTCAAATCATTAATAAACTTATACATGTTTGAAACTATATTATCTAATAACACATTGAAAAATAATCGTACATAATGGAAAATATTTTTGATAAATTTTATCAAACTATTAAATATCTAAATATTCATTTCTTATGAAAAAAAGCAGTTTAATTTTGCATACCACTATAACAGTAAAATTTATTAATGCCTCACAATATACCAATATTATCAACAGCATTATAAGATTAGAATATTAGCGCATAGGATATAAGGGAATAATAAAATAAATAAGGGCGTCATTAAAGTACTTTGCGGCAAAAAGCATATTATAGCTATCAGCCTATTGTTTATTTTATGACAAAAAAACAAACATTGAACGCAATAGCTATAAACAAGTGTTAAAAAATTTATAACATGTTTTTTAAATAAGTTAATATTTAACATTAGTTATGCTATAATTAGATCATATTATATCTAGTTACGGAAAATAATTATTAAAATTATTTGTAAATAATAATTTATAGTAAAAAAAATATCTAAAATTTATATGTTTTTTGTAAAACCTTTTAAAATTAAAATTTTTTTAAATCCTTTTTAATTTTATCTAAATATTTTTATAAAATTATTTTAGTATATATTTTCAATTTTTTCGTACAATGAAAACTATTTTTTTTATATAAAACTTATGTTAAAAATAAAATCGTTTTAAAAACACTTCATGTATTTTTTAACACTCAATTGTATATAGCTTAAAGTGGTGAATTTATGCTTCACTCTATAGTAAATCTCTATACTTAATAATAAACTGAGCTCTGAAATGCTAGCAAACGTCACTCCATTTTTCCCTAATAAAATACTCTTATATCATTCTCAACATATATATAGCAGCATTTTTACTAAAACCCTTTGAAAGCTTGAAAAGACCAAGGCTTTCCAGTTTTGAGATATGTTGCAAAATGTTCGCAATTATTATTTAATAGTTCATACTCTCCCCATTCAATGCTTCCTTCCATCTCATCTACTATTTCAAGAATATTCTCTACAGGAAAGGTAAAACCACTTGTGTACCGACGTATGTATAGCGGGATATTCTTAAATCCATACATAAATTCATTCAAAGATGTAATTACTGGATGTGTATGGTTTTCTCTTCCAAAATCGGCAACTTTATCCTCTTTATTAATGCGACCCAAATAGACGCCATGGTGATAAGCAAGTCCTGAGCTGCTATTAGATACTGCGTATTTTGAATTGCCTCCACCTATTCTGACATAGATATGATCGCCTGGACTGCAAACACAAATTACATTTTTAAAATTTAATTTTCAGTGGCATAATGCTATTTTGATAAAATTAAAAAACATTGAATTAAGAAAAAAAATATAAATAATTTAATACCTTAAATCTGAAATAGTAACAGGTGAATCTGTGAAACGCAAAGTATCACCGTTTAAGTCTGAATATATGTACCCATGGTAGAGAGCCTTCTTTTTTTGATATTTAGTAAAATGCAAACCTAGTGCGAAGGATATACCAAAGAAACCGAAGGAAAGTAGACCACAAATTACTGTTTCCACAACCATAACTTTATGTTCTAGAATGATTCTTAGTCTTAAATTGGTAATTTTATTTACACTTCGCACTTTAATTTGCAGTTATTTTGTTAGCAAAAAATTATTAAACAATATTAATTATTATTGTTCTTAAAATGGTGTAATTAAAACTAATATCTCGAGCACATTAATCATATAACAATTAAATAAAATAATATTTTCTGTAAAGCCAACTCTATCCGTATTTTTGTTGAAATCAGAATCACTTTATTCTCTTCGTGCTTTGACTACTGTCGCTACACCAAAAATAAGTCCGAATACAGCGGCTATAATACTACCAAATAATTCAAACCAACCAATAATACCAGTGTTTCTCATTGTTTTAATATACAATTTTGTGAACAAATCTGGAGGTGTTATTTAATTTAATATGTAAAGATTTATTTAGACTTAAACAAAAATTTAGAATTTATTTTGAATAAAAATAAATGTATTCACTAATTTAAACCAATTTCTTAAATTTTGAAAAATTTATTTACGCAATTTCTATATGAATAAGACTTGCTGTTAATACAAACTTTATTATAATTCAATTGTAAAATGATAAATAAAATGTATAAATATTAATACCACATTCCATTACAATACTGTAAAATGATATTAGTCTTACACTATTTGGTGGTAATATGTGAAGAATCAACAAGTAATTAGTGAAGATTATTTCCATAACTTTATCGTATGATGCGGTGACTCATAACTTTGTGAGCATTTCATATTTTTTGAATTTTATATTATTATTTTATATAAAATTATATTAATATTATATTTTTTTATTATATTATATTTTTTATTTAACTAAAATACTAAATTAATATTTGATAATTTAAGCATTGAAATTTGTTTTATTTCCAAAAATACAAAATTTCTCAATTTTGCTATTAGTTACTTAAATTTAATTACTACAAATTGTAAGAGAATTAGCAAATTTATTTATAATGTAGTCATATCTAGTTTGTTTTACTTTTGAAATGTTTCTGGAAAATATATTTAAAATATATTAAATTATAAATAGCATTAACATTCCAAAGTCAAGATTATTAAAAAATTTCAAAAAAGACAACCAAAGATGTTCAACTTTTATGAATTACAAATATTTTATTTATGAATTTTTAATGGAGAAAAAATATTACATATCAAAATTTTAAAAAATAAAGTTGCATGTATTTAATTATTTTAGAAATAAACAATTTTTATATTTTAAATTTTTTTTATATTTATTGTAAATATTTCTATATGATAAAGCAAAAATTAATATTAATTTACATGATATTCGATTTTTTCTTTAGCTTTTATAGTTAAATGTAAAAATTTTAAATTATTTAAATCCATTTATATTTATAAAATATAAAACGAGTTGTTTTAAAAATGCAAAAATTACATACAAAATAAATACAACCAAGGATATTGCTTTTATTGCTTTGATTTATTAAACATAATATGCATTAATCTTAAGAAAAATGCAGATTTTAATCACAGTAATTATGTTATATACTGTACTTTTACCCATATTTAAAAAGGACATAAATTTTTTAAACAAAATTTTATAACATAAATTGTTTATTTAAAAACTTGTATTTATATGAAATAATTTGTTAACAATTTAAAATAATGAATAAATTAATTAAATTTTAATTTTAAATGAGTTAATTTTTATTTACAGAAATGTATAAATTATAAGTTTGTTTATTTAAAAAATTGTATGCTTATTTTCAAATATGAGAAACAGTACGTGTTAATTTCAAAAATTATTTTAAATTTTTTAATTTAGCAAGCATCAATATATTAATTAACAATTTGAAATTGAATACAAGTTGTATTAAACAAAATAAAGAATATTATATTAAAATTTGTAACACAATCGATGAATATATCCTGTTTTCAAGTATTGAAAATAGTATCAAATATATCGGTAATTATGATTAAAATATATTTTATTATTTCTATTGGAAATTTGACTAAAATTAAATTTATTTATAAAATTATGCCATTTTATACGTTAACCGCAATTTTTGAAACAGTAATCAATTGTTTTATTTTGCGGTTTAATTCCGCAAAAGGCATATAAAATCTCGAGAGTTTTGGATAAATTTTCAACAAATGATTTGTCTGTTTATGAATACAACGAATGGCTTCTGTTTGCGAATACGAGTCGTAAAATTCAATTCGGTTTCACTATTGGAGGCTTCGCTCCGCTTTACAAGACTACACTTATTCCGGTTTATAATACTTATTATACTGTATATATATATTAAAATTAAAATTTTAAATATTTTTTATTTAACAGATATTTACATTTATATTAAGCTATACCGCGTTTGCATTGCTTTACCGGTTGTTATTGCTTTCAGAAATTTGCCGCTATTTTGCAATATTACAGTTGCCCAAGTCTCTTTCTTTTCATTAGACAATTTTGAAAATTATGGCCTAAAAAACATATATTTAACAATTTAATCTCGTTAAATTTTATCGTTTTAACTTATCAATACACAAAAACATAAAAAAAATATATAATAATAATAATATTTTAAGGGATTTTAAAGTTTTATTAAAAAACAATAATTTTTAATACAAATTGTAAAATAAAAGTAAATTTCTTTTCTATTAATTTTGTTTATTGTGTAATATATTCGTAACTATGGCTTACGTGAAATTGAGATAAATTCCAAATTGATACTGATTTACTGATAATTAAACTCTCAAGAATTAAGCAATTTATACTCATTTCACAATGTAAAAGGCATATAATACTGGCTAGATAGAAACAAAATTTAATAAAAAATTTAAATGTAAATTTGGTTTTGCAGAAAATTGTTGAAAATGACAATATCGAAATTAATATGTCGAAATTAAAATGTCAAAAATTATTATATTCGACTTTATCATATTTGAAATTGTCATATTAGACATTGACATATTCGAGATTATCATATTTATCATTATCATATTTGACATTGATAGTTATATTATTTAAATAAAAAATAATATTTTAAACATATTAATCAAAAAGTTTTAATAATTAACAATTAGTTAATTATTATTAAATCAAAAAAAGATTAACACTTTTACATATTAAATAATTGTCTCTCTATTGTACATCAATTTCTATTTAATATAATTTGGAAATATAAAAATCCATTTAGAATTTTTTAGAATTTGGACTTTTGGGATTAGAATCTTTGAGATTAAAAATTTTAGAAATAAGAAAAATGGGGTGAAAGCCATAAAACTATTGCTAAAACATGTTTTGATTTGCCAAAAGTTTAGAATTGCTGTAACAGTATTGCAGCCAAACTTAGCAATATAAGTAAACTATTATCAAGCTTGACGTATAAAAGATTATAGTTTATCTCAATTCTCACGTAAGCCATAATTAAAAAATAACTTACATAATAAAAAACATATATTAAAAATATTTTAACTCACAATTTGTATTAAAATTTAATTAATTTAAGTATTATTTTTTATATTAACAGGTTAAATTTTTTTGTTTAAAATTGTTCGATATATATATATATAAATTAGACTAGGATTTAACTTAATTTATAAAATAAATGTGTTTATTTGCATTAGTATTGCATTAGATTGCCAGAATAAATGTATCCACCCCATTCCCATTTGCTAATTTCCAAAATTTATGATCCAAAAGATTTTAAAATTTATGTGCCAAAAACCCTAATTCTTAAATTTCCAATAATATATGAAAAAATCTCAAGTTTTCTAAAACTAAAAATATGTTATAAATTATTTACTATATGTTTGTAAATTTATTAGTTTTAATTTAGTTAAACTAGTAATTGTAATCCGTATGCAATAATTAAACTAATTGCATTCCTGCAAACATATTTAATTTAATTGTTCTAGCATTCTGTATCTATTTAACATTTTCTACTATTAGCGTACATATAAATTTATTACTTGTTATACTATTTTGTTAAATTATTTTAAATTTTTTTAATTGGAAAGTATTAATAATTTAAAATTAGTTAATTATTATTAAATTATACATAGATTGGCACATTTCCAAATTAAATAATTGCGTATCTAATAAATTACTCAACAACAAAAAATAGTGACTTGTTGATTAAATAGTAATAAATGCCTAGAATCTGAAGCTCAAAACCACATTTATTTGCAACATACAATTTAAATTAATATTAAATTATAATTGTTTTTAAACATTTCTAGCCATTATACATTAAAAGTTAAGTTTAGAAATCAGCCTGTTATACGAAATAAATAAGCAGTTAAAGGAAATGTAAAGTCAAGCGGAAATATTGTTTTGTTTTTTTAATGGTATTAATCCAAACGAGAAAAAAATTATAAAAGTACAGGCAAAATTATTTGCAAATAATATGCAACTTCACTCCATTTATTTTTAATATAATTTTATTTTTTTTAAATAATAAATTTAAATATTTATTTAATAATTTATTTAATCTAAATTGTTTAGAAAATATATTGACAAACAAATTATGCATTGTATTAAAATAATAGAAACAAAAAATATTTTTAATTAAAAAATTAAGTAAATATAAAACAAATTAAATAAAATGCTATAACAACTAAATTTTTAAATGAAAAATAACATTAAAATATAATCTGAATAAAATAAAATTATATTTAAGAAATTTAAATAAAATGAATATTATAAGCAATAAATTATATTTTGCTATTAATCTAATGCTTTGGTTTCATCGCATTCTTGGTATGACTTTCGGTGGTTTGGCTATCGATCGAAACGGAAAAATATTTATTAATAAATATTATAAAATCTATGGATATATTATATTTATGTCAAGAAATATATACGACATATATAGTTTTATAAATATTGTTGATCGTTTTATCACATTTGAAATTTTAAATAAATTTCATTATGCAACTGCAATCATAACCGGAGAAATTATTATGATTTTTATGTTTAAATTAGTAAAAATTTTAATTTTTTACTTTTTAATCAGAAATGGATTTATTTTTATTAAAATATTTACTGAAAACTGTAAAAATTTATTTAAAATAAAAATATCAAAAAAATTAATTGCAATCAGTGCAATTTGGTATCTTTTAAACATTTTTATTATTATTTTATCATGCTTACTATTATATAATGATACTAGATCATGTTTATATATATATTTAATTTTATTATGAATGTTACAGATTTATTAATTGTCTGGTCATTTTCATTTGTTATTTGGATTATATCTATATATTATTCTGACTTGTTAATATATATATATATTAATATTAAATTAAAAACAGGAAAAAAACAAGGTATCAAGTTAAAAATTAAATTAAAATAATAATTTCAAAAAATAAGAAGAGCTAATTATTTTAAATTTTATTAATTTTTATATAATTTTTATTTTATGCAGGTAATAATATTCTAAACGCCAATCATAATTTTATTAAACAAAATAAAAAATATTTTATTCAAATTCGTGACACTATTAATGAATTGGATTCTTATATAACTTATATTCAAGTTTTAAAAACTGTATTGAATATTTACGAAATTATGTTAAATATATATTTTATATCTTTGCTTGTACAATTTTTCGAATTTAAAAATGAATCCAAATTAATGCCTTTTTTTACTTTAGTTGCAATTTTTGAATTAATCTTTAATTGTTATGTTTGTGGATTAGTTTCGGAAAAAGCTATAAAAATATATAAAGTGTTGAATAGATTTTCAACAAATAATTTATCTGTTTATGAATACAACGAATGGCTTCTGTTTGCAAATACGAGTCGTAAAACTCAATTCGGTTTCACTATTGGAGGCTTCGCTCCGCTTCGCAAGACTACACTTATTCCGGTTCGCAATAAAATTTTATTATTATAAAAATAAAATTTTTTTAAATTTGTATTTTATTTTTAGATTTTTACATTTATATTGAATTATACGGTAATAATATTTCAGACAGCATCTAATTAAAAAGCCTAATTTATTTAAATTAATATTAATGTTTTAACAAAATATTAACATTTTTTACAATTGTTATCTCATATTATTTATTTTATTTATTTTTAATTATTATCTATTTAAATTATATTGATTAAAAATAAATCATTGTTTCAATGCCAATTTTATGCGTTTATTAAAATAATTAATGTAAATAATTATAAACATGTTACAATAATAATATAAATTATAATTAAATTTTTTCCAATAATATGGTTTTATACCTAATTTTAAAAATCGTATTGTTGTGTCTTGTTTACAAACTCATTTTAGAAATTAGTCTATGACAATTTATAATTAGCTAAATTTGCTAGCTTTGACTAATTGAGGCCAAAGCTTCCGGACTTATCGATTTCTTTTTGTCGCCAAATGAGAGCCATTCAACCCGTTCATTGGCCCGGCCTCTGATTGCCACATTATTTCCAGCACTGGCAGCCTGTGTCTGGTCGGACGCCTATTGTCTAGTTTTGTAGCCATTGGTCAAACTAAGCTTTTGATCATTTGTATTAGTTTTAGGACTATTATGAGCACTGCCGGCAAGCTCAAGCATCCCAAGCCATTCATTATAATCGATAGACTGGTCGCTGTGCTGTCGACTCGGAGTTTGTATCCAATGTTAGATTTTTAGCTCTTTGAGGCTTTAGTAATACAGTTATTAGTATTTTTGAGTTCGATGTTGTGTCGGATTTTAAATCTAATGGAAAAATATTTTTATACAGATTTTAATATCTGGTATCAAACACCGGTATAAAATTTGGTAATAAGAGTATAAATTACGGTATAAATGTAGGGTATGGAAATTGGTTATGAAAGCTGGGTATAAATATCAAATAGAATAGTCTGGTACAAATTTTGGATATCAAAATCTGGTATGAAAGTTGAGTATTAAATTCGGGAAAACAAGTCGGATACCAACGCTTGGTATTAAAGTCGGATATGAAAGTTAACTCTGAAAATTGAATATAAACGATTAATTTAATTAAATAAAAAAATTTCTATTCAGAAACACTATATACTGCATTTTTCTATAGCAACCATTTAACATCCATGTCACATCATTGAATTTTAGACAATGTTTTACATAAATTATTTTAATGAATACCATATTAAACAATAATATTTATTTTAATTATACAAGAAAAATTATATTATAATTGTTTATAATTTAATTTAACATATTTTAAACAAATTTATATTAATAAACATTAATTTATAGAATTATTAAATAAAAGCAATAAATCATAATAAAAAATTTATTTCTGTATTTATTAAAAAAGTAATTTTATTTTTTTATTTATTAAATAAAATTATTTGTAAATAAATTACATTTTAATCCATGTAATAAATTTTAACAAAAAATTTATTTATTTTATAGTTTAATCAGACTAAATTATTTACTTAATATATTGATTTTTTACTTAATATATAATATGTTATAGATTGTATTAAAAGATACAAATTAATTTTTTAATTAAAAAAATTAATTAATAATAAACAACATTAATAAATTAATAAATCGTTATGACAACTAAATTGTAACTACAGAATAATATTAAAATATTATATAAGTTTTAAAAAATTAACAATTTTAAAATTTTATAAAATGAATATTATAAGTAATAAATTACGTTTTGCTATTAATTTAATGCTTTGGTTTCATCGCATTCTTGGTATGACTTTCGGTGGTTTGGCTATCGATCGAAACGGAAAGATATTTATTAATAAATATTATAAAATCTATGGATATATTATTTTTATATTAAGCATTGGATACGGCATATATAATTTTAAATATATGTTTGATCGCTTTGTCACAATTGGAAAATTTACAAAGTTTCAATATGCAACTCCAGTCATAATCGGAGAAATTATTCTTATTTTTATGTTTAAATTCATAAAAATTATAATTTATTATTTTCTCACAAGAAATGGATTTGTTTTTATTGAGATATTTACTAAAAGCTGTGAAAATTTATTTAAAATAAAAATCTCAATTAAATTAATTGCTATTGGTGCATTTTGGTATTTGTTGATTATATTTATGATTGTTGAATCATGCATTCTCATTTATACTGATGCTAAATCTTATTCAGAAATTTTTATTTTATTAATCAATATTACGGATGTAATCTGTGTCTGGTCAGTTTCATTTGTTATCTGGATTATATCAATTTATTATTCTGATTTGCTAGATATTATTTTTATTAATCTTAAATTAAAATCAAAATTTAACAAAGGTAATATATTAAATTTTATACTATAATTCACTTACAATTAATTAATAATTTTATCAAATTTAAAAATTAACTAATTAAACTCTATATACGTATATACCGGTAATATATTCACTTGTTGCAGTTAAATTTATTGAATTTTCTTATGATATTCTATACAAAAATCATAATATTATTAAACAAAATAAAAAATATTTTATTCAAATTCGTGACACTATTAATGAATTGGATTCTTATATAACTTATATTCAAGTTTTGAAATTTGTTACAAATATTTACGCAATTATGTTGAATATATATTTTATATCTTTGTTTGGACAATTTTACAAACTAAAAAGAGAAACAAAGATAATGCCTATATTTACACTAGCTGCAATTTTTGAATTAATCTTTAGCTGCTTTGTTTGTGGATTAGTTCCGGAAAAATCTTCAAAAATATATAAAGTTTTGAATAGATTTTCAACAAATGATTTGTCTGTTTATGAATACAACGAATGGCTTCTGTTTGCAAATACGAGTCGTAAAACTCAATTCGGTTTCACTATTGGAGACTTCGCTACGCTTCACAAGATTATACTTATTCCGGTTTGAATACAATTTTAAAATATATTTTAAATCCATATATATTTTTTAATAGATATTATTTTATTTGATAGATATTTACATTTATACTGAATTACACGATTATTCTGCTGCAAACGTAATAAACAAATCAAATTTTTAATTATTAATATTACCGTATTCCAGCGCATACATTTTTATGAGTGAAGCAAAACCACATGTCATTAATTTTGGTGTATACAAACAGGCCATTAAAATTAAAGAATAAAACTAGTTGAATAAATGTTTTTATTAGCAATGTATAACAATAAAACTATTAAATATCTTAATCAATGCATGCGTCAATTACTTAATGTTTATTTTTATCAAAATAATAAATTTCCAAAGATATTACACTAACATTTATAAATATTACAAGAACATTATATTATTTAATATTCACTCGTATTTACTATGAATTAAATTTTTTCATAAAATGTTTGGTTTATCCAATTCAATGGCTTTGAATTGTTTAAAACAAATTTTAATATGAAAGAAAATATAATAGATTATTTTTGGTACATTATTTTTATTAATTATAATTTGCATTTAACAAATCAATTATAATTTTTTAACTAATCTGGTTGGCATTAACTATTTATTCATTAATACTAATTATTTGTCAAATAAACAGCTTTTACTAATCTTTAATAAGTAATTTTTGATAATAATAAACAGCTAATTTTTGATACAAACCCTAATTAAATTGCCTAATGCATTTTGTGTTATGTAATATTTATTAAATGTAAATAAAAATTTTAAATTTAGGCAAATGAGTTTAAATTAAAATAAGCGTGCATAAACTATATATATGGTGCGCGTAAATCTTGTCAATACCAGAAATATGATTAATTGTTTGGATAAGTTATTAAATTAAGTACAAAATTATATTTATAATAATTATATTATTACACAAATATATAATAATTTAAATAATTAATAAAAACTTTATTGTTAATAATTTAACAAATATTAATACATACTTATATTAATGATATTTTCAATCATGTTTAATTTTATGTTATAAATTTACATGTTGAATGTTGTAGTAATTTTTTAAAATAATTAAACTAAAACGCACATTGTTTTTTTTATGATTGATTTATCAAATTGAACTTCAATTGTCTGATCAAAGATTAAATATTCAAAGAATGGAATAAATTATTGTCAGTTATGGACTCAATAGACATCTGATCGAAACAAGTGTCGGAACAGGACTTTATAGAAGCGCTTATTTTCGTGTCTATGAGTCGAACGTCAATTCCGTTTGGGTCTACTATTGGAGAGCTTATGCCTTTGAAAAACTCCACACTGTAATTAGTAATTATATGTAAATTAATTTAAATTATTTATTTATTTATATTCATATTTTCAGTAATATTTTTTCAAACGGGAGCTTTCAATCAATAATTTAATTCAATTTTATATTTTTTTATCATTAAATTAAAATATTTTTATTTAAATAATAATATTTTTATTTATTTAAATATCAAAAAATATTATTTATTTTATAATTTAATAATCTAAATTATTTATTTATTATATTGATTAATATTTTTATACATTGTTTTAGAAAAAATCAATAGATTAAATTATTATTTTAAAAATTATTATGTAAATATAAAACAAAATTAAAAAAATAAATTGCTATAACATATAAATTTTAAACAAAAATTAAGTTTAACATATAGTCCGAATGTTATCAAATTTAAATTTACTAAAATTTAATAAAATGAATATTATAAGTAATAAATTACGTTTTGCTATAAATATATTACTTTGGTTTCATCGCATTCTTGGTATGACTTTCGGTGGTTTGGCTATCGATCGAAACGGAAAGATATTTATTAATAAATATTATAAAATTTATGGATATATTAATTTTATGTTAAACATTGTATACGATATAAATGATTTTAAATTTATGATTGATCGCTCTGTCACAAATGATAAATTAACAAAATTTCAATATGCAATCGCTGTCTTAATCGGAGAAATTATAATGTTATTTATATTTAAACTAGTTAAACTTTTCATTTATTACTTTTGTGTTAGACATGGATTTGTTTTTATTAAATTATTTACTGAAAATTTAATTAAAATAAAAATTTCAAATAAATTAATTGCTATTGGTGAAATTTGGTATTCAATAATCATATTTGTAATTGTTACAACATGCATATTTATATATTCTGAAGCTAAATCTTATAAAGAAATTTTTATTTTTCCACTAAATATTACGGATTTAATCTGTCTCTGGTCATTTGCAATTGTTGTATGGATTATATCTATTTATTTTTCTGACTTGTTAGATTATATATATATAAATCTTAAATTAAAATTAACAATGAAAAAAGGTATAAAATTTTGATTAAATATTACAATAAATTAATATTATTTAGAATTAAATTAGCAAATTAGTTTATACATGAAAAATTTATAATTGATTTATATTTAATGCAGGAAAATTTATTGAAATTACATATGATATTTTATACAAAAATTACAATTTTATTAAACAAAATAAAGAATATTTTATTCAAATTCGTAATAATATTAATGCATTGGATTCTTATATAACTTATATTCAAATTTTGAAAACTGTTGGACATATTTACGCAATTATGATAAATATATATTTTATATCTTTGCTTGGAAAATTTTACGAATTTAAAAGCGAAGCAAAAATAATGCCTATATTTACCATAGCTTCAATTATTGAATTACTATTAAATTGCTTTGTTTGCGGATTGGTTCCGGAAAAAGTGAATAAAATATATAGAGTTTTGGATAAATTTTCAACAAATGATTTGTCTGTTTATAAATACAACGAATGGCTTCTGTTTGCGAATACGAGTCGTAAAACTCAATTCGGTTTCACTATTGGAGGCTTCGCTTCGCTTCGCAAGACTACACTTATTCCGGTAAAAAATAAATTATTATTATTAAACCGAGATTTAAGAGGTATGCCAATCCAGTGGGAATTATTAAATAGAATTTTCTCAAAATTTTAATCAAAAACCTGAAGGTATCAAAGAACTAAAAACTTATATATTTATGATAAAATTTTGCTTAATTTAATAAAATTTAAACCGGATTTAGCACCAATTTAGGAAAAATTTCCAAATATTGGTTAAAAAATTTAATCTAGAGGGGTATTTTTTTGCCGACCAAATGCTAAGGGAATAAATGTAAATTTTCAAAATTATGGAGATTTTTGGCTATTTCACTCTTCTCAATCTCTGCTATTATAACAATAGAAGATGTTTTTAAATTTTTATGTTATTTTTAGATGTTTACATTTATTTTGAATTATACGGTAATACTATTCCAGACGACATCTAAATAAATATATTATGTTATTTTTATAAATAATAATGTTATAAACAAAATGTTAATATTTATTCGCAACTATTATTTTAAATTATTTATTATATTTATTTTTAATTTTTTTTACAATTTATTTTTCTTAAACTAATTAAGTTAAAAAGTTAAAAAAAATTAATTACAATAATTGTAAATAAAATAATTAAATTTGCATTTAATTTTTGTTTATTTAATATACTTGTAATGTTTAGCTTGATATGTTTTCAAAAATCTACAATAAATAATCTATTGTTTGATACCAAAAACTTAAAAATTGAATTGATATCAAAAAAGTTATAAAACTTTAAAAATTATTGTTTGATTAGTTTTCTATTGTGCGAATTGTTACAAAGAATGTAAATACCAGACTATGCATAACGAGACAACTTTCTTTGAAACAAATTTAAAAATAAAAATTTTCAAAAGTAAAGAAAAATATTATTATTTTTTGTTGTCTATACTGTAAGTATAACACATAAATTTCAGTTAAAAAAATTCCATAATAAATAAGAAATATAAACATATCTAAAATTGCATTGCGGATCTAGTTCTCTGCACAGGGCTATAGTTAAGTGAAAATCTGTGTAATTTTTTATTAACGCTAAATATCTCCTTGATAGTAAAGCGAAGCCAAAGTCATCTTAACTTAAATTTAAAATTTTCTCCAATTTACAGTCAATGCACACTCAATGTTAGACTGTACTTGTTTAATCGCGAATATGACTCTCATATCGCCACTCATATCTCTAAACTATACATGTTCAGTTCGCGCACATGACTATGCACTATATTTACAGTATTTCTCAAATGTATTCAGTTGAGACAAATTCAGTTGTATTTTCATCGTATCACATTATAACTGTTGAATTAAAATTTATTTAGGTAATTATTGAATAAATTATTATTTAATCATCTTGTGTTCAATCGAACGAGTACTCATCACTAATCAGTCGACCATTGATAATCTCCTCGTTGCCAATCTAATAGTTTATTTTTCGCTAACTAATCACTCGCACAATACAACACGTCATTGATACAACTCTCCCGAACTAATAACAACTCATTGACAATCGCGCTACTACTCCGCACCGGACACTCAACTCGGATTACATCTCCCTACAGCATGATTAACTGTGCATTATAAGTTTACAATTTGAATAAAGTCATATTAATATTATACATGTAAGCTGATCAGGACCTTATTAGGAAATATTCTTATAATAAAAATAAAACACTTATTAAAAATAATCGAAGATTTATACATCAAATTTTGACACATTGCAGTGAAAGCTATTAAATTACTAATTATTATTTTATTAATTATTAAACTAATAATTTTTAAACAATTTATGAATCACACATTCATAACACTAATCCGTAGACAGAATATATTTTTTGTGATAAACGTCATCTCAAACCAACTACAAATTATTTGATATAAATCGGAACAAGTTCATTTTGTGAAATTGCCTGTGATATTGGCACCGATTAGTTTGAATTTATTACATTTAAGTTGTTGCTAACTGAAGCAGATGTAATGTAAAATTTTACATTTTCTACAATTTAATAATTAATTACTTTATAAATAAATTGTATATAAAATAAATATTTTTTATTTGTTTGCCGTTTGAAATAGTATTACTGTATAATTCAGAATAAATGTGAATATCTGTTAAATAAAAATGTT
>JAQFXP010001998.1:0-16740 GCA_034693685.1 Belba bartosi
GATTCTCATTTTGGACGATAGACACTGAGGTGATCCTCATTCTGGATAAAGTGATCCTCAATAAAAATTAACTGTATGTTAAGCCACGAGTTTTATGGTTAAGAAAACTTTTAATATTATTACATTTTTTACTTAAATCATAAAATAGAGTAAAAACAGTCTAACGTTAGAAGAAATGTTTGGGTGAAATATCTTGTTATTATCACTTTTGGAGCAAAAAATGAGATTTACTAAAAACAATGACTCGATAAATCATAAAAGTTTTGCTGCATTGCTATCCAACTCGAACCGAACATATGTCCAACTCATTCATCTATCATATTATCTGTCATTCGGTGTATATTTTTCTCCTCTTTTTTTCCAAAACATAACGCAATGAAATCTAAACTATATTTTTATATCAGAATTTTAATACAATTTATAGCATTTTGAAATTTGATTAGTTATTTTGCACATTATAATATGATAGAATGGGCGGTTGCAACGGTTCATATCTTGAAGCAAGCAAGTTTACGAGAGAGCCAAATATGAAATTTTATTGCTAGATCGTTCTATAGTAATAGCAAATTTTTCCGCTCAATATTCACTTGATATTTGCGCTAAAGAACATAATTTCAAACATTATATATCTATATATTATGCGTCGGATCTCTTATCAATTCGAAAAATGAACGCAAATGTAAATCATTGAACAGAAAACAAATTCAATGATTCAATGAGAAGAGTATAGCACCGAAAGAGAGTGACAAATACTGTACCTCTTCTTTGCAGTTGTGGTAAGTTCTCTATTGGTGTTATTCTTTATACACGAGATATCACACATCAGACAATGTATAGTACAGTAAGTAATGGCAAAACCAGCGGAAATAGCGAAGTCACGCAACACACAGATAATATACGAAAGCTATAAAAAGCCTTTCAGTTGCTATTCCTATAGCTTTACAACATTTTTCTTCTTATAGTTCTCTCAACTTCCATCAATTCTCCCTTTTGTTAGTAAAACAATTTTGTCAGATATTTGTGTGAATGACCAAATCATAGATTAAACAGGAAAAGTCTTTGTGGACACAGAATTGCGTTTATTTGTACTCAACCGTTAATAATAATAATAATAATAATAATATAATATTAATTTCATATCTATTGTAAATTAAGTGTATGTTTGCAAATATCTGTTCAATTATAGAATTAAATGTCTAATAAATTCTATTATTGCTATCTTTTGCTATCAAACTAAAATCAAATTACTTATTATTTCACACAATTTGTTTAATTAATTTAATTTTTCATTTAAATATTTTAGCAACAATTTTTAGAATATTTCATTTTTTCATTCGTATGAATAATAAATTATTTCCAATGGAATGAATATATTCAATACAAACATACAAACACAAAATATAAGTTTAAAATGATTTTGTATAAAAAAATTAGAAACTAATCTTTTAGAAAGTATTTTTTCATTTGAGCCAAACAAAAATTTGGTTCTGAATTTTGAGCACAAAATATATTATGAGTACATTTTGAGAATAGATATACTTTCTATATACTGCAGAGTATATTGAAACACAAAGTGAATACATAAATATTTTGGTCACATTTCAAGCGTAAAAAAGTAATTTACCGTTTTTTTAAAAGACTTAATCGCACAAAAACTTTTTGACCATTAAAAATAAGTATGCGATCAGTCCTATGGTGTGCTGTAGTTGTTGTATGGGTTGACCACAAACTGAATATTTTTCAATAGAGTAGAGAAGAAAAAGCAATTTTTGGTTTTGTGGATCACAAATAAAAAGTACTCTCTTTCTCAATACTACCAGTCGTTGCAATTTTATGGTTTGACAATTGAATAAAAAATTGTGTATCAAATGATTTCACCACTAAAATTGTCAGCACATCACAGGTAGTATCACTTTCCCACACAAAGAGCACCAGAAATAGAGGACTGAGAGAACCAGAAGAACGAGAAGAGCGAAGAGAGTTGTGTAAAGAAGAGCGAAGAGCGAGGAGTGTGTGATGTGAAGAGAGAACCGATTTGAGAGGGAGTGGGAGAGGAATGAGTGCCGGACTCGAGAACTGGTAGAACAGGCAATGGAAGGCAAGTATTGAGAAGAGTAGAGAAGAGAGAAAATGAGAGTACGAGTGAAGGAAAAGAGAGAAAGAGAGGGAATTAATGGCCTTTTCTAGGCGTGTGTTGAGATGCGCTCTGAGATGAATAGAGAATAATATCGATCGGTTGGCACAGGAGTTGAGAATTAGGATAACGTAGAGGAATGTACTGCAGGTACAGTACAGTACTGTACTGTACACACAGTTATAGATAGTTCTAGTGCTCAAAAATTTGATTATATGTTTTGCAATTCTAAACAATAATAGCAACTAAATCATCAGAATATGTATATATTTTACAATTTTCTTAATTATCTTTAATTTGTTTTATTTCTTTTGAAAACAAAAAAAATCTAAATATTAACTTAACTTTTTTATGAATAAATAACTTGTTTTTACTGTATATTGTACTAAGAATTCTTTTTTATGTGCTTTCTCTGCAAAAATATGTGAGAATTTTGTAAATATTTTTTTATAAAGAATATATGAAATCAAACCTTTATATTATAGCACAAATAAAATATTCTATTAAATATCACATTTATAAATAAAAAGAATAGTTTAAAAGTTGAATTGAAATTTTAAAAAGAGTAAATTTTTAACAAATAAATTTAATCTTTAAAAATACTCATTTTAAATAAAATTCAAATTTAATAAACACTAACTATAAAAAGTAATAAAGAAGAGAAAAAAATCAAAACAAAAATAAAGGCCAGAATAGGGTTATAAAAGTATAGAGATTGAAAAGAAAAATAAAACGTGATTTGACTCACCTTAATGTTTATAGCATTAGATTGAACTAAAAGTGTTAGAAAGTGAGTTGGAAACCAGTTTCAAGAAATGTTACTTTTGTTTCGATGGCTCAAAACTGAAAAAAAACACAAAAACAATGATATACTGCAATAGTAATAGAGAAAATATAATAATAAATCAGAGAAAAAAGTTCTTCAAATGTAGTACATAATACAGCAAAGATTTTCTGCTCTATTTTTTCTAATATATAAATTTTTTATAAAGAGATATAAAGCTCTGAAGACTCGGAACAAAAAATCATATAATTCTGTTTGCATTCAATATAAGTGTAGAGAAGATGTATTAACTCATAATAAGTGGTATATATTTTTAGATCTCAATGCCTAGCACTCGATAAATCATTATTATATTTATAATTCTTTATTCACTCGAAAAATGCAATCAAATCTTAGAACTATTGCAAAACAAATAGATTTTAAAGATAATCATAAAAAGAAATCGCTGTTTCTCTAACTTTAAACAAGTTATGTATAATACAAGTCTAACATGGCAAATCTGAATCAATGGCCATTGAGCCATTGACGATTGTTGAATTGAATTGAAAATCAGGTAAATATGTGTAAAGCAGTATTAATCTACTTTTCTCACTCGAGTATTAATCTCGTTATTCAGTGATTCATTAAAATTTAATTTATATTAGAATTAGAGAAGATTTGCAATTGAAGTAAAACTTTTTTAATGCTTTTCAGTTTTAATTTTTAATTTATATTTTTCTATCTAAATAAAACTATCTAGATAAAACTATCTAGATCCAGTATTAGAATGTTAATAAAATTCAGTTTCTAATTCTGGTGTCACTTATAATCAATATAAAGAATTAGAATAAATTCAAGCAATGAATGTCTGATAAAATATATTTATTCAGAAAAAGTGAATTAAAAGAAATTGGTGTTCATTAACCAATACGTGATATGTTATAAGATTTTTATCGCATGTAATACACAAGTTATTGCCAACACAGAACACAACCACTAGTTTCTAATCAATTAACATTGGGCTCATTCGGCAATAGTGGGTAGAGCGTGAAGAGGGAGAGAGCAGGAGAGAGGGGGAGAGAGAGAATGCAAACATTTTTTTATAATCAAAGATATAAGTTTGTCCCACAAGTCAGGAAATATTTGAGAATTTTCATTAAATCTAAACATTAGATTTAAAGTAAAATCAGTAAACATTAAGATTATATATTAATATATATATAATAATAATATATATAATATATATAATATAGAATATGAAAGACTCGAGTTTATAGCGATTACTAACCAAAGTAGCGCTTTTGCAAACTTCAATTATGAAAGTCGGGGCCAAATGGCGAGAGCGTAAGTCTCATGTGGCGTAAACTTTAATAAGTTAAGATGTTTCGCATTTATTTTCGATTTCTATTAATAAGTTATGCAATGAAAATAAGTCTATAATCAGCTCTATTTCTCTCTACTCTTTTTGCTCAACTAATAAACTCAAGAAATTGTGCTTTTAATGAAATTCTGATTAAAAAACGAGTAAGAATGTAGTTAGATGTAATAACCCGTGTTTTTACCTCTTTTTTGCAGTTAATTATTCATTTTTTAATAGACTGACATGTTTTCGATTAGAGCCATATACTGTACTGTATTACTAGTTTATGAAATAACAATTTTGTTGGTTAATAGCATTCACTACTTCTTTTCAAATCGATTTAATTTAAAATTTTCTATAAATAGAGTTTTAATCCTTTTATATGCGTATGAGTTGTATAGTAAACTAACTTTAAATAATGAATTAAATTATTAAAAATTTCAAACTTTCATAGAATGTCATCAAATTGAATAAAAATGCACAAAAAATCAGATTTAATACTTATTATGACATTCAAATTCTTAAGCTTTAAAATCTAAGTAATAATTATTTGAGATAGAGATGAAAAGAGTGTAGTTCTCATGAATTCTTTAAATAAAAATAATTTTTTATTCATTTAATTCTTTAGAAGTTCCCATATCTCTGATATGCGAAATAATTTTCGTTCCATTAAATAAATATTGATTTAAAAGGAATACATTGAAAAAATAAATTTAAGATTTATTTCTGTTGCCTTAAATCAAACATTCAAATCATTTTACGGAAAAAGAGATGAAATATAAAAATCAAACCGACTTTCTCTTTAATATCTGCGAAACGTTGAAAAAATCGATTTTTATCAGAAAAATATATATAATATATAATTTAAATAAATAAATTGAAGCATAAAAATCGAGTTATTAAAAAGCGAAGAGATATCAGGCATATGTCAATATTAAGTTACGGATAATAAGAGTTCTTTGAACTGATCCAAATGTTTGAACTGACGTACAATGTCTGATGTCTTTGATCAGCAAACGATTAGTTCAGATTGTGATTCATTTGACAATTTCATTGAAATGCAAATTCAGAATCAAATTCTCAAAAATTGTGCAAAACTCGCATTCATTGATCCGATGCAACACAAACAGCAGAACCGGAATAAAATGGAAGCGATTTTTACACCATTTTAGGGGAATTTGAATTTGCATATTCTGTTGGCCAAATGAAAATCTTTATTTGGATTTTAAACTTTAATGATTATTATGCAGATTATATCGATTTCGCTATAATTAGTGAACAACTAAACTGTTGTTTTTAAATCGTAACTAATTCTATTCAAACTATTTCTACAGAATATATAATTGATTAGTGTTTTGATAAAATGATTCATTTAGTCTATAATAGACTTTTGAATAATGGCTTTTCGTTTCATTAGACGTTTAAATAGAAAACTTTTGGTGACTATTAATCACTAAAATATTGTATTTCAAAGCGTTTGTAAATAGATTTTATTTTATAGCTCTCACTAACTGATCATAAATGTTAATCATTTTCAGACTAACTAATCGAAACTACGCTTTTATTCAATCAGAAAAACGTAACTTTTATTCTGAATAACAATTCCTGAAAGCCTTAATAGAAATCATTAAAACAGTAATCATATGCAACACAATTGGATAATACATACAATGAATAATTAGATGCTATCAAATAAATGCACAAATATTTATGTGACTATGAATGCCTGTCAGCACTTGTTAATTTATCACAGTTTGAGTTGTCGTCTTTTCAAACTTTTGCCTTGGAACATTATTAACATCCTCAATTTTATTGAAACATAAATATAAATTTTATACATTTATACATTAAAATCATTAAAAATTCCATTAAAAAAAAGTTAAATTAAATTTAAAAAAATAAAAAACAATAATAAAAGGTTTAGTAATAAACATATTATCTTGAGTAAAATTTTATAAATTAACCATTTAATCATTAATACATTTTAAAAAACATAAAAAATCATAGATTTATAAGATCTATTAATTCAAGTGAAATAAAGGAAGAAATTTTTCCAAAAAATTTGGTCAAAAACCTAGAGGGTATCAGGGTAGGAATTTTTTAACGCTCAAAAACCTATATATTTATGATGAAATTTTACCCAATTTAACAGGATTTAAACTAAATTTAACATTAATTTAAAAAGTTTCTTAATTTTGGCACAAAAATTGCTGTAAGGGAATACCTTTGCGCAGACTAAATGCTAGATTGCATAAGTATCAACTTTTAAACAAGGGAGAATTTTTGCCTAATTTGGCCTTATAAATACATGTTTAAAACTAACTCATAATAATAATAATAATATCTAAATATTATACCTATATTGCGAATGCAATATTACAAAGAAACAAATGATTGTCACCCTAAGCCCCAAACAACCCAAATAAAAATTTGAACACTTCGTACAGTAATTCACTTATTTTTAATGAACACATCTTAAAACAATATAAATATATATAACTTAAAAAAATAAATAACTTACTTGCTATTAATATTTATAGAATCATTAAATAATTTTCAGTCAAACTCACATTTTTCCACTTAAGGCTTAGCTCCAAAAGTTTTAAAGTCGTAAAAATATTTTTTATTAGATATAAAAATGTAAAACTGCTTAATATCTAAAAGAAATTAGTTTCAAAAATTAGTTATCTCTGTTAGTCATAAGCAGTAATTTGAATTAACATTAATCAGAATCAAACGATTCATTTCCTGCAAAGACTGCAAAAAATCTTCGTTGACAGTAAAGGACAGATATGTATATATGTGTTGATTGTGATAATAATTTTATTTTTTGCATAAATAAATGTCAAACGGCATCAAAAAACATGTTATAATAACCAATAAACTTATGTTTAAATTTCAATAAATAAATAATAAATTTTATCTTTTAGATGAGAACTGTAAATTATTAGATATGAAGTTTCTATTTGGGTCTTCAGTTTTGGCACTAAACTCGAAAGACGTTCGACTATAGGCACGGATCACAAACTACACATTTTAAAAATTTAATATTTTTCAGAATATTTTATTTGATAAATAACATTAGAAATAATACTAACATTTTGAAAAAAAACAAGTTTAGAGTAGAGAAAAAATATATAAAATAGTCTATTATTTATAATTTGTTTTTTGGTGAAAACGTGACTCAAATTTTCGTAGAGAAAAATTGCCGAAAATTAGTTTAAAGTCTTTTATTAGAATTGATCTCAAGAACTAAGAAAAACTTTTTTTTTATGAAAAAAGATTTTTTTAAATTCTATCAAATCTTAAACTTACAGAAAAACTTTTATTAAAATTATTAAACTTTTCGCTTAATATGTTTAAATTTTTTCGGTCAAAGAATTTTTTAATTAACTAAAGGATTAAAATTTTAAAAAAGCAAAACTAACTTTGATATAAGAATAAACATATTTTTTTCAAAATTGCAACTTTATAATTGAAAAAGAATTTAAACTATTATTTTATACTAGAAATGCTTTTATGATTCAATTACTGTTTTTCTGATATTTCCTTATTTAATAATGTGTGCGAATGACATATTATGGTTGCATTTAATGCACTTTTAATTAGAAATGTTTTTAAAATTTTTAAAATATATAATTTGTTTGAGCTTTTGGCTTATTTTTATTTTAAAACTTTTTCAATTGAAACTAATACTCGTCAAAACATATTGTGGAAAAAATTAAATAAATTGGAAATTATATATATATATATATATTGTGTCTATAAATTATACAATTATTTAAAATTCAATTTATAATTTTGAATGCGCATCTTATTAATTTTAAAAATAATTTAGTCATTAAAAACTAGTTTAATAAATATATATATTAGAATTTAAGCTCAAATACTGCAGTACTTATTGTCAAATCAAATAATAGATTTTTAAAAATAATTTATTTTTCTAATATTTAAATTTTAAATCTAATATAAGTAAGGCTTTAGTTTTGTTTGCTATTATCAAAAAGTATTCGATTGAGTGGAGAGTAAGTGTAGGTTTGCAGAAGAAAAGGCTTTAGAGACAATGTTTTGGCACTTTTTAATAAAATGTGCGAACATTTGAATTGATTTTCTTTTTTTTCCGAATCCAAACGACAAATTCAGTGAACTGTAGAGAACTGTACAGATTTGTACATTTCTTTCTTACTTAACAATTGAAATGCATTCTAAAACTATGCATAAAAGTGAAAAACACTTTTCGTCTCACTATTTAAAAACATGCGAAAACTTTTCGCTTTTTTCTTATTTTGCATTATCTCTGTTGGAAATCTCAAGAGATATTTACAGCAAAGTGTGAAGAGAGAGAGCAGGAGGGAGGGAGGGAGGGAGGAGAGAGAGAGAGAAAGCAGGAGGGAGAGAGCAGGAGAGGGGAGAGAGAGAGAGAGAGAGAAAGCAGGAGGGAGAGAGCAGGAGAGGGGAGAGAGAGAAAGGAGAGAGAACAGGAGGGAGGGAGAGAGAGAGCAAAAGAAAAAAGACACTGAATTCTGTGTTTTGTGTGAAAATAGTTATTATTTGTTGGGAAAAAATCTCTTACAGTAAGTGATTTTGCATGTATTGACTCGTTTAAGGGAATAGGAATGAAGAGACATCTCAGCCATGGATTTGTGTCGAAGTCGAAGACTGGAAGAATAGATTGATTTGTTGTCCATTCTCTCTATCATATCCTTTGAAATTATCAGCAATTTTATCAATCAATCAATAGAAGCAATGCCAGAAAGAGATGATTATATTGTAATAATTCATCTTTTCTTTAGATCAAAATCGATTAATTACGGAATATTAGTTCGAATTTCTCTCATTTCTACTCAACTTATAAACCAATTGAATGGACGAACCAAACGGACAGACAATAATTTTTCTGTTCTTTTTAATTCAGTCTATTTTTTTGAAAATCTATTCAATCGATCATAAATCAGGAATTTATTGAACATTTAGAAATAGTCATTCGTTTGAAATAATTTGTCTTTTTTTTGTCATCATTTCATTGATATATAAGTTTTATAGAAGAAATCAAATCTTTTAAATTGATGAATGAATTTAATATTTTGACATAAATATTATGGAATTTTTGAAACATAACGTTATGATCAAAGGTTTTAAAATCATTTCAAAAACTCAATTATTTTATTGTTTGATTTTAAACTGCATTTCTAATATTTTTATAATATATCAAATGTTTTGCAAGTTACAATTTTAGAATTTTTAATACTAATCCTTTAATAACAAATAAGTCATGTTTAAAAATTTCAATAAAGAACAGAAAAATTAAATTTTAAAATAAAATCGAAATGACTTCAGCAAAGTTTTAAAAATACCATAAATATAATTATACTATCTGTGACATTGGTTTTGATTATCAGAGTATTTTTTACGACATTAATAACAATAATATATACAATAAATAGGTTTTCGAAACGCGTGTTAAGTTAGATGCAAATGAATGTCCATTAAGACTAACCGACAAAATAGTTGTTAATGTTATGTATAGTAATTTAGATAAAAAAAATAACATTAAATCGTAATAATCAACAAAATATTTTTTTTGTAAAAGAAACCAAATGATTAGTGAATTTTTAATATTTATATATCTGTAAATATTTGGATTTAATATTTGGTAAGAGTGTAAACCCGTATTAATTGTTTTAGATCTAATTGAAAACCTTTGCATTTAAGACTAAGTTGAAATTTTGTCATTATCTATCCCATAAAAAGTCAATTGGAATAAAGATTTGAATTAAAACAAAGATAATACATATTATTGTCAGTTATAGAAACGGTATCTCAAAGAGTAAACCATTAGAAAGTGCGGTGAAAGTGAGTGATAGCGAGAAAATGTCATTTTTGGCTCTTCTTTATTCTCATTTAAACTGCTTTCCTATTAATATAATTTTAGTTAGTGTTAGTGAATGGAGTAATAAAATGGTCTCTATTTAGTAATAAGTTGAAACAATTTTAAGTGCTTTCGATATTTTCTTCTTTTTTTTGGTTCTCTGTTCGGAAGACACAAAAAATGTCGATCGATATCATTAGAAGCAATCCCTAAGCCCTAAACCCAGGCCTATGTTTGCAAATTAAGTGCTAAAATCCTGATTTACCCAAAGATAACATACAAAACCCATTTGTTTTGATTGAAAGTAACAATTTTTAGGTAAATAATCTATTAATTACTAAAAACAATACTTATAAATCTTTAGGTTCAAGAAGTTGAGCTAAAATCTATTAGAAAAGTGGCTTCACTGCAAAACTCAGATGACTTGCTTGAAAGCTAAAGATTTACTTTTGTATATTCGGCGCAATAAGTGAATTAAAAATAACGAGTTATTTGTTTTTTAAATTAAAGTTTAACAACGCTTTCAAAAACTAAGATATATTTTGATATATAATTAGAGGCAAATTTCAAAAGAAATGAATTAAATTTAGGCTTATGTTAGTGTAATTTCTACAGTGAGTTATGTTCCATAAAATTACAGTTTAGACAAACATTACATATATTTACAATATTTTTAGGAAAAACCTAGAAAAGAAGTAATGGATGTTTAATGATGGATGAGTTCTATTGGAAACTGTTTAACATTTAAGCGATATGTGTCGGAAAGATATGAGAAAATACATCAGAACAAAAGTTAAGCTATTCTTATATTATATTGCATTTATGTATTTTTATGCCTCCATTCTTCCTATCTCTACATTTTTCTTTTATTTTTTTATTGAAAATTTAAAGTTTCTTCGAATAAATTAAAGCTAACATTGCTTTTATGTATGTTTACAGAAAAAATTTCATAAAAGTATCGAATATTTTAGATATGAAAATAAACTAGCTCATAAAGATTATAAAAAGAAACTTACATTAAAATTCATTTAATCTCTCATTTGATTTTTAAAATTCAATAAATAATTTAATAAATTTAAACACTTTATTCAATCTTAAAAATATGAAATCTGACATATAATTGAAAATTCTGTACAAATAAGAAAATAATAAACTAACACATTCGAACTTGCGTAATTGAGCCAGCTTAATTGTTTAAAATATTTTGTGATTAGACTAAAAATTATATAAAAGCATTGGATGAGTGGCGCTCTCACTGAGCAGACCTCACTTGCTATGACTCAAACAGTGCAATGACCCGTCCCTTAGAGCTGGCAATCGTTCATATAATACAATGTATGTACGGCAAGACTGTTTGCAAGGATGGAGAAAGAGGGAGGGAGGGAGAGAGAGAGCAGGAGAGAGGAGGAGGAGAGAGAGAAGGTTTAGGTATTGCGATAGATGTCATTTGTCATCAAATACTAACTGAATTAAACCAAATTTGTTTATATTGAAATATAATTTTTTAAATAAAATAATAATTATTTTTGCTTTAAATTTATTATTATTTTAAAAATTCAAAACTTGTTCCGAATTTTTTGGTCAAATAGTGCAAAATTGGATTATTTGAAAATTTATTATTTATTTTGAAAGTAATATTTGAGAATTGTATGAAAGAATGAACGAAATGGATATCATTTTTTGAGATTACTTTAGTTTAAATTGGAAAATGAAAAATATTTTGATGTTTGTATTCAGGAATTTTATGAAAAATTTTATTTTTCTATACATTTGTAATAATCGGATTGAAAATCAGATTGAGATCACGATAATAATCGCTTTATAAATGACCCGATCGTGAAAATACTAATAAAATAAATTCTCGTTTTGAGTACAGTTTCCGTTATGTGGAAAGAAAATTCAATTTATAAATACAAATAAATACAATTTTGGGCATAAAATGCTATTCACATACTCTCCGCTCTATCCCTACACAGGAATAATCAAATTTGTTAAAAATTGGAACTGAAATAACAGATATGGCAATAAAAATATATCTGAATATATAGAATATTTATGGAAGTTATACTTCTATTCAATACAATAAAAAAGTTAGTTTGCAATACACATAAAAGTAAAGTTACATTACATTACATTATATTCATTCGATAATATAGAGTAGAGTAGCAAAAAATATTAGCTCTTGAAGTGAGATAACGCAAAAAGAAGCAAAAATTGTGTATATATGCAATACCTTACATATGTAGTATAGAAACGCAAAAATATGTTATATTACGTATTGATGATTTTGTTGCATCTCATTACTGCACTCTTTTGTTGTGTTGATAGTATTGAAAGAGTAAACTTGTCTATTTCACCCATATCTCACTGCATTCTTACACTCTTTGCTCTCTTTTCACATTGCATTCATATATTGTTGGAATTTTTGTTGCATAACATAAGCCATACATTCAATGCCTGCAGACTTACGATTATGTCTGAGCAGTCAAATGAACCGAATCTGAGGTGCAGTTGGGACTCATGTATTAATAAACAAATTGTTTGCGAGACAGACCTACATACGTCTTCTAGCCCTTCATAGCAAACCTTAGATATTGCCTCAATTCTCAAATTATTCATCTGACGGCTCGAGTAATGGATTCAAATTAATAATCAAATTGCAAACAATGTTTTTCATCTTATCTTAACACAAAAATAATATGTTTTTATATCTCATTATTTAGTTTAGAATATTTATTATATAATGTATGACATTATGCAGAAATATAGAATAGGAATAGAATGGATGGGAATGAATGGCTAAATACAATAAATGAAAGTGCATTAGAAAATAGTGCTTATTTGACTAACTCGAATCATTAGTTTTAAGCTCCAGTGCACTGAACATAGAGGTAGCAATACTTCAATACTTCCTAACACATAGTTAGCAAAACTATTTGTCTAATTATGCACTGCTTTTCTGCAGAAGTGTATTTAAATTTAATATGATTTGGATACTTATTAATAAAAACTTAAAATAAACTTTAACTCAAAATATATCTAATTTATTGTTCTTTTTATTATGATTATTACTTTTAGAATATTTGTCAACACAGAGCACATTGTATTCAAACTTATAATAGTTTTACAAAAACAAAATTGTTGAAAAATTGTATTATTTTATTTGAAATTTAATATTTACTTTTGTGTCTTGTTTTTAAGTATTTTTGTTTAAATTTAAAACCAGTAAAAAATTTATCAAAAGTTATTTTTTAAACTTTATTTTTTAGTTACTATTTATTGGATTAGTATCGATACAAAAAACATCGCATTAAGAAAAATAAAATAAACAAAGCTTTTGGAATAATCCGATTAAATGATTTGAAATTCTAAATATTTTTTATTTAAACAATTGAAATAACTTTAAATATTTTTTCCTAAAAAACAGAATTCAAATTAAAAGAAATAAAAACATTGATCGTATTGTCAATAGAAAACGGGTCAAGATTTTAGAGATTTCTTTATATTGATTGAAGATATTTGAGTGAAAGCATTGAAATATACTTTAAATAAGTTATTTCAAGCTTTTTTCGTATCTGAATTTTAGTATATACTTCCTTTTCAACCAAATCCAAAAGCCAACAAGCCAACTTGGTATTTGGAATGTGCTGAGAGCACTATATTATTATTTGTTTAGCGCATATTTAGAACTAATAAAAATATTTAATATACCGAAAGATAAGAATTCGTTTACTTTGTGATTGAATGTAATGACAGACATATTTCAAATATTGAACTTATATTTACAATATATAAAATTCAAACCAAAAATCTATATTCCATTCTCTCTCTCTCTCCTGCTCTCTCTCTCTCTCTCTCTCTCATGCTCTCTCTCTCATGCTCTCTCTCTCTCATGCTCTCTCTCTCTCTCTCTCTCTCTCTCTTCTGCTCTCTCTCTCTCTATCTATCTATCTCTCTCTCCTGCGCTCTCTCTCCTGCGCGCTCTCTCCTGCTCTCTCTCCTGCTCTCTCTCTCTCTCATCTCAGCATCTGATGACTTATATAAGACTTGTATGAGTTATAGATATATTCCTTACCTTTTGAGTAGACAAGCAAAGATTGACTGATATTTCTCTTGAATTTCCTATTTTCCAATGCTTTCCAAATCTAAAGAAATTTTTGTTATGAAGATATCTCTGAAAAAGAATGAAAAATTGATCTCAAATTCCGGGAATTTTATGATAAAAGTAGAAGTAATAAAGTAATGTTTCAAAAAAGTAATTTTCTTTTCAGCTAAGTCTCAATCTTTAAAATTAAAGAATTAAAATGCAATCTAAAGTACATTCGCATCAATTATCTCGCGTTTGTATTCAATGCAAATATAATCTTAAACATTTTGTAATTTTTTAATAAATTTAATTCAAAAATTAATTATTTTAAGGAAAAGGTTTGAAAATATTTATTATTATTATGGAGTATTCGGGTAAACATCTTTAATATAAGTTGATGAAAATTAAGGAAAAGTAGTAATAACAATAATAATATAAACTATAAATATAAAAGAGTAGAAATAGTGGAAATGGTCAAAATGATCAGTAGCGGTGAGTGAATCGAGAGTGCATTCGGTTGGTCGGCATATCTCTAATTTAGGTATACACTAGAGCCCACTCTCCAACTGATGCAATATTATTAACAATTGTATAGAAAGCGAACTTTTTGTGTTAATATTACATAACACTAATACCTAACAAAAAGCTATGAAAGCTATGTCGAAGCCGAGTGCTTATGTCGAAGCAAGTCATGTCCAACACAGTGTGTCTCACTATTTATGAGAGAAATGACTTTAACCTTTATATCACTAATTATTTTGACGGCTATTCTCATTGTTTATTAAGTGTTGGAAATACAAAATTGAAATTCTGATGCTTTGGCCTTAATTTGCTGACAAAGAGCAAACATATGCGACTCGTAATCAATATTTTGTATCTAAACACAATAGCAATGAATGTAATTCATCACTAGATATAAGTTTAGCGCAAATAAGTAATTATATATAGATTTTATAAAAAGAAAATTTGATTGATGTTAATAATAAAATCTAACACATATTCCATATAACATATACACTATTTTCAGGTGAATTATATTGAATTCGCACACACTGTGAGAGTAGAGTAATGTATCATATATTCAGCTATGGCCCTGATTTTGCACAACCTATTGGTGTATTGGCACGCATTGAAAACACCATATTCTCTGCTTCGCTATGCCTTTACATTATAGAATATATTCTCTTATCGATCGATACAATTCTCTTAGACTCCACTCTTTCTAATAATAAACACAACGAACAGCCGAACAGCCGACACATTCTAAGCAACAAAATCTCTCCTTCTCTTCCCTCCTCTCTTCTCCTCTTCTCTTCTCTCCTCTTCCATTCTATTCTATGCATCACTACAGCGCTGGTAAGCACTGGCATAACACAACTTCAGGCATATTGTTAGAATCTTATACTCAATATTCTATACAAGAATTGATGTTCAGCTCATTTTTTATTCACTCCTTAATCTTGCCATTACTGTCGGCTCTTTCCCAGTATTTTGGTTATGAAACAGAATTTGATAAATAGCTATAATTTTATCATTTAATATATCAATAAATAGCTCTCTAATCAAATACTATAAGCATTGATGTGGTATCACGTCATCTGATTTTCTCGACCCGACATACTTGTGTCGGCCAGTGGTCGGCTTCGAGTGTTTCTGCTCTCGAGTCTAGACCAAAGGACACACCTATTGCTAGACTTAAGTGAGACACTTGAGCTCATCTATTTCTTAAAAAGCATCAAGATCATATAAAAGAGTATTAAAACTGGTGTAATAATTAATTTGAAGTTTTTTCACATTAGTACCGACTCGAGAGCTATTGGATTAAAATCAGTTAAACTAGTCTGCGATTAATCGAAGCTATGTAACACTATTTGAGTTTCAATTCACTAATTAAATGTTGAATTGAAATAACAGTTTTTCAGCTCTAATGTGACCTCAAATTATTTGTACGATTTGTCGTAAAAAAAGATTCTTATAAACGCATTCTTTTATATTCTCTGATATATCGAAGTTTAGTTCATAATTCCAACGGTTGGGTAGTTTTGAGTCAACTGAAACTGACTTAACCCAAAAATGTTGAATTTTTCTTAGATTCGAGAGTATTATAGCGAAGAAACAAAACTAAAGAATTGATTTTTATAATACGAGAAAAAAGAAAATTTAGGTCACAATCGATACGCTGTATAACATTGAATTGATTTAGCAAATTAGCAAAAGTAGTCTGTATTCCAGCTATAAATCCTCTAAGAGTCTAAAGAGTCTACTGTATGTTCTGTAGTCTTGCGTTCCTCTAATCTAAATTTTTTTTTAATAAGTATTTTTGCCCTAACTCTAACTGTTAGCCTATTTTTGCTATACTAATGTAAATCATGTTTTTATCGTCTCTCTCTCTCTCTCTCCTGCTCTCTCTCCTGCTCTCTCTCTCCTGCTCTCTCTCTCTTGCTCTCTCTCCTGCTCTCTCTCTCTCTCCTGCTCTCTCTCTCCTGCTCTCTCTCTTCTGCTTTCTCTCTCTCCTGCTCTCTCTCCT
>JAQFXP010001999.1:0-16739 GCA_034693685.1 Belba bartosi
ATTATCGAAAATAACACAGACACATGTACATCATATACAAAATAATTAACTAAAATATAAATTTAATTTAATTAAGCACATCATTAATATTAATATTAAAACAAAATAAATTTATATATTTTAAATTCAATATATTAAAGCATTTTTCATCAAAATTATCATTTATTGAAATAATTCACTCATTGTTTGACTAAAACCTGTTTTGACTAATAAGATTAAAAACAGATTTTAAGTTATAGACCAGATGTCTATCTCCTGGACACTCACTATTGAAAAAATTTTAAAATCAGGGGAATATTTGCCGGATTCCCCTTTCTCAATCTTTTAATTAATTTAATTAATTTATATTTAATTAAGTTAAAGATGTTAATTCAAACTAAATTAAATGTAAAATATATAAAATATTTGCATAAAAACAATAAAAGCACAAAATTTTGCAAAACTAATATTATCATTAAATGTTCATTCATGTCCTTTGGAAAATCCTTATGACATTAATCCTTATGATCCAAACTGTCTATAATAAAAAACGCCATTTCAAACTAAAAATACACACCTGGTTAAAAATCGGTGTTAATTATTAGTTTAGTTAGAAACATAGTTTAAAAATATAATAAACAAATTATGCAATTTATAAATATTTTAAAATAGCAAACTTTATGTCCCTTTTTGTATGCCGGTCAAATTTTTAATAAGATATATATAGAAAAATTATATTTTATAAGTTTATAATTTATTTCTTAAAACGAATTATATTTTAAAAAATTATTTGATTTACCTGATAACCTGGGCAAAGACTTCATCGTTTTTTCTCATCGTTTTTTCATAGAGATCAGATGGTACAGTAAAATGAACATAAATTATAATTTGAATATACATATGGGGTTCTAAATTATAAAATATAAATAATTTTTTATATCGAATATTATTATTTGTTAGGTCGAATATTCTTAAGTCGAATATTGTTAAGTCGAATATTCTTAAGTCAAATATTGTTAAGTCGAATATTGTAACGTCGAATATTGTTAAACCGAATATTGTAACGTCGAATATTGTTAAGTCGAATATTATAACGTCGAATATTGTTAAGTCGAATATTCTTAAGTCGATTTCCGGTTTATTTTTCGTTTCCGGTTTACTTTCCGTTTCCGGTTTTGTTTTTTACAATATTCGACATAACAATATTCGACTTAACAATATTTGACTTAAGAATATTCGACTTAAGAATATTCGACTTAAGAATATTTGACTTAACAATATTCGACTTAATAATATTCGACTTAACAATATTTGACATAACAATATTCGACATAACAATATTCGACTTAACAATATTCGACTTAAGAATATTCGACTTAACAATATTTGACTTAACAATATTCGACTTAACAAATAATAATATTCGATATAAAAAATTATTTATATTTTATAATTTAGAACCACATATGTATATTCAAATCATAATTTATGTTCAATTTACTGTACCATCTGATCTCTATGAAAAAACGATGAGAAAAAACGATCAAGTCTTTGCCCAGCTGATAACTTATAAAATTTTATAAACCTAATGCTTATTTTTGCAAATTAATTTTCATTAATATAAAATAATAATAATAAATAATAACATATATATATAAATGTAAATAATAAATTACAGCAAAATTGTTTTTTAAATTACTTTCTTACTAAACTACAATATTAAATATTTTATGTTAAATATACAGTCTTCGCCAAAATTAACTCCGGAGCCTAAACGCAATTTATTCAATAACGCTTGATCAAATTGAGCTGAATTTTTTTTGCAACTATGGATTAATGGAAATGACAAACTATTGTTAGAACATTTAAAATTTTTAACGGTGTCAATTATGAAACACTAAAATTTGTATAGAAAAATTTACGATGTTTATAAAAAAATATAAAATATAAAAATTGTTTATTGCTAAAAATAATTAGAAACGTGTAATTTTATTATTTTAATTTTTGACATGGGGCAAGTTAAGATAATAAATAAAAATTCAAATAAAAACAACTAAGTATGTTTGACTTGTATGAGTTACAAATATTGCATTTATAGATTTGTAGTACTGGTCAAAATTGCTCCATGTCAAAATTTTAAAAAAAATAAAAGTACACGTATCTAATTATTTTTAGCAATAAACAATTTGTATATTTCAAATTTTTTATAAACATAATAAATTTTTCTATATAAATTTTAGTTTGTTATATTTGACCAAGTTAAAAATTTTTTATTTCCTAAATATAGTTTGTGTTCCCCATTAATCCATAGTTGCAAAAAATTTTCAGATTAATATGATCAAGCGTCTTTGAATAAATTGCGTTTAAGCTCTGGAGTTAAATGTGGCGAAGACTGTGTATAAACAAAAAAATAAATCACAAACTTAAATTATTATTAAAAATACGCAAAACATTTGAAATAAACACACAAAGCTAAAAAAGATTATTACGGAACCTAATTAAAAAATAAAACATAAAAATTATTTAAATTGTTTCATAAATACTATTTAAATGCATGTATTAAATAAAATGTATTTTAACAAATTGTATAGTTTTTTTAATTGCACAACATTTTCAAAATATACTGTATATAGTCTGTTAAGTTATAAAAGATATAGTTAATGTAATTTATAAAAAAAATTTTGATTGTACAGTAATTAAAATTATTTATTTAAACAACTTGTAACAAAAATTAAAATATAACTTGTTTTGTAAGTTTTAAAACTTAAAAGAACTGAATAAAATATTTTAATAAACAAAGCACTATTACTTGTGCTATCAAAAATAGCAAAAAATTGAAATTAATGTTTAATTAAATATAGAAAATAACCCGGGTTGCAGCTATGTCTACTACATCATTTTTGAGCAAATATATATAATAGTGATTGTAAAATAATTATATTACAATATTAAATTGCAAAATTAATTTTTAAAATTACTTATTTTAAAAGATATCTAATTAAATTTATTAAGATTTAAACAAATTTTTGTTAATTTTAAAAATAAAATAGCAAATGTCAAATTAAATATTTATACATTTAATTTGTGTTGTGTTTTATATTTTTATTACCGTAACCCCTGATATACAATTGTTGAAATTATACGTCATTTTCGGACAAATTGAGTAAACCAGAATTTATGCAATTGTACCTAAGTATAATTGCACCTTGATTAGAAACTTAGACATTATTGCAAAAAATTATTATTTGATATTGAATGTAATTTTCTTATAAAAATATCATATCTTAATCCAAAATAATAGTTTTAATTTGTTATTAATTTTAAATCTGGTTTAAATTACTGAAAAATGTTTTAGTTAAGAATACAATTGTAAATATGAAATAATTATGCTTTTTAGAGTCCATGTTTTACTAAGAATGCATTAAAATCTATAATTTTGAATTTAAAATAATCAAATATATTGTGAATTAAATATTGTTTTAAATCAAAATTATACGAAAACAATTAAGATATATTATATTGAATTAATTTTAATCTATAAACAATTATAAAAGCAAACATATATTTTGTAATTTTAAATAAAATTTATTCTAAAATG
Source organism: Belba bartosi (assembly GCA_034693685.1). Classification (NCBI taxonomy): domain Eukaryota; kingdom Metazoa; phylum Arthropoda; class Arachnida; order Sarcoptiformes; family Damaeidae; genus Belba; species Belba bartosi. Next base: position 3,578 of record JAQFXP010001999.1, read on the forward strand.
TAATGCAATTGTACCTAGATATAATTGCACTTCGGTCAGAAATTTAGATATAATTGCGGCAATTGTATGTCAGGGATTACGGTAAATAAATTTTAACACTTACAATTATTTTAAATTATTTTGTATTAAATATATTTTAGACTATTTTATATTTTTTATATTGTAAATAAATAAATGTATTTTTGTATAATTAAATTTTATTTGTAATTAATACAATAATTAAAATAGTTTTTTAAAAGTTGTCAGTTATTTTATTATTGAAAAACCGACAAATTTAATTTATCATATTGGATCAGCTTTTTTCGAATCAGTTTGAATTTTCTCTTTCTTTTCTACCAATTCTTTCAGATGAGTCACTATTGATTTTAGTACAATTACTCTTGCAGGTTGTGCGCCAGCTGGAGGTTTACCCGATTTAATCATTGTTTTAGTTTGTCTAACTAACGTATCTAAAAGTTTAAGAAGTTGGGCTTTTGTTGGTATTTTTGTTTGTCCTTAAAAATTAAATATAAATATTAATATTAGATAAATATTATAATTTTTTATAAAATTATTTTAATATTTTAAAAATATTATTTTAATATTTTAAAAATATTATTTTAATATTTTAAAAATATTATTTATCATTTATATCAAGAAATAAAACGGGCAACTAGAAATTTTTCTGATTTTAAAAATTGTCAATTATCTATACTAGCATTTGGTTTGTCAAAATTACCCCTTGACTTCTTGTCGGCTGCAGTAGGCGGCCAACAAATTTTTTGGGTTATTTGACCAAAAATAAAAAATTTTTACTAAATCTTTTTAAATTAACTAAATTTAGTTTAAATTTTTTTAATACGTAAAATTTTAATTTAATATATATGTTTTTAAACTTTTTTTTGAAAAAGTCTCTCCCCTAATCTTTCATGGATTGGCCGATTTTTTCGATCCCTGGATTAATAAAATAATTTTTTTAAATAGATAAATAATAAATAAATAAGAACAATTAAGGTATCATTTAACAATTACCCAAAACATTTGAAACAAGAACAATAATAACACACGAAATTATTAAAACTTTCATTATTTTAACTAGTTAGAAAATACAAATTTAAAATAATTTTATTCTCTTTTATATATAAGCAATTTAACATTTTTTTTGGAAAAATTAATTAAATTGTTTTATAAGATTTTAATTGAACAACCTAACTAAATAATATAAAGTTATATAATTAAAAATTGCTAAATATATTTAAATATAATGTTTTATTCAAAAAAAATTTAAAAATTGTTAAATTAATTTGTTTTAAATTACTGTTTTTAATTAATTTGTTTCTAATTAAATAATTTAATTAAAGTTTTTACAATTTTATGTATTTTTAATCTTTTTGTTTCAAATGTTTGCCGAAATTTTAATGAGAATTTAATTTTGTTTGCACATTTGTTGAAATAACACAGAAAATTAAGTTTCACATTTTTTTTAATAAATAGACGATTTTTTTAAAACTTAAAAATACCTTAAAATTTTTTTAAATTAAACATTATATCTAATTTATAACTATTTATATAGAAAATACATACAAAAAGTATTCACACAAAATTATTATTATATAAATGTATTGAAATTAATTAACCAAAAAGTTACTATAATTTGAGAATTTTTGTAATAAAATGTTTATAAAAAAAACTATTAATAAGGTATTGAGCAAGTCGGCCAATCTAGCGGGAGTTCAGGGGAAGGATTTTTCTTATAATTTTGGCCAAAAACCTAGGGGGGAAAACAGAAAGGGTATTTTTCTAAAAACGCTTAAAAAACCTATATATTTTTGATAAAATTTTGCCTAATTTAACTGGATTTAAACTAAATTTAGTTAAATTAACTGGATTTAAACAGGATTTAGCACCAATTTATTGAAAATTTTCTCATTTTGTCCAAAAAACCCAAAAAAACTCCGAAGACGGCCGGCAAAATGTCGAGGGGGTACGTTTTCTCGGATTAAATGCTAAAGGAGGGGGATAAATTCAAATTTCTAAAATCAGGGGTATTTTTGACTGATTTTCCTTTTTTCAATCCCTGCTATTAATGCATTCAATTATTATCTGATGGCAGAAATTTCTTATGATCACCATTAATTGATCCATTTATTATCTGAAAATTAAATTAATTAATAGTATTTTATAAAAATTTTAATTTTTTATTAAATTTAATAAATTTGTATTTTTAGTCGTTATTTATTGTCTGGCGACCCAAATAAGATAAAAAGTGAGAGAAGATTTGTTATCTTTTTATAATATTATATACACATTATTTTTTATTAATATTCAAATTTATATATTTAAAATTAATATATATAACTAAATTTGCATGCTAAATATTAATTTTATAAATAACTAAAAACTGTCCAAACTCATACAATGTATATTTTTTAAAGCACAAATTTGATTATCAAATTTTTTTTTGTAATAAACAATTTTTTTATTTTATATTTTTCATAAACAGGGTTTAAAATTTGTGAAAATTTTGGTGTATTATAAAAAACATGTTAAAAATTTTCAAAATTTATGTTTTTATTTACTGATAAAAATAATAATTCAAAAATGTCTATTTAAAAAAACTGTCTATGTGCATACAAAATAATATTTTTTATTAAATTTATGCATTAGCAATATAAACAATTTATTATTTTTAAAAATAAAATTAAACATATATACTTATTTTTGAAATAAACAATTTTCAATTTTAAATTTTTTATGCCCATGGTAAATTTCTCTGAACAGATTTTAATGTGTCATAAGTTATGACTCATAACATGTCAAGTTAATCTTATTCAAGTTCAATTTTATATTTTTTAAATACATTTTCGGAGAAAAATGTATATATAAATTCGACATTAATCCACGTCTAATCTGCAATTAGATCCACGTCTTGAATATCTTCCAATTGCTAAATAAAAACTACCTTAAAATAAATTTATTTTTGAAAATCGAATCTAACTCTAAACAGGACGGTATGTAATACGAATGGATGAGCTCTAGTCTAAGTCGCGCATACTCTTCCTATTCGTTCCAAACAAACAAATTTGGATCATTGGTTGCGTTAAGACTTAACCTCTTCTTTGTTGAGTCATTTAAAATAAAAATTCGTTTCAAAACAATCAAAACTGACATTAGAGCTAATCTCTCGAAGTTCGGCAACTGATTCATTGCTCGACGTTCACTAAGATTTAAGTCAAACAGTTTCGAGAAGTGTTTGATATTTGTGTTGGTTTTATTTTGGTCGATTTTTATCCCCTTACTGTCTAATATTAAAAATAATATTAATAATTCGAATTACGTGACCGACATATGTAGTGATAGTGAATGCAATAGCGATATTGTTGAGTTAATTGTTTAGGTTATTCGTTAATTGATAATAATTCATGCCTAAAGTTAAGAAACTTACGATTACACGCGTATTGCATAACGGCATTAGTCTTAAATTGTGCGAAAAATTATTGCATAAAAAGCTGTTGACAGATATTAAGTCTTTTGAAATCCGCACTAAGTATATTAATAAAGATTTTAATTTTGAATTTAAGGCTAAAGAGTCAAACTCTAAGCTTTGAGATTTTAACGATGGATAATTCGCGCGGTTTTATTTGTTTGGAGGATTACATTAAGCATAGATTTTGTTTTCTTTGCGGCGCCCCCCGACCTTATTGGTCAGTTGTATTCATATTTGAAGAGACTATTTGCCGCTGTTTTTTAAATTTTGAAGGACCGGAACAATTGGCTTCTATAATTTAAAATGCGCGTGTTTTTAAATCTTGCGTCAGCGATAAAAGACGCTTAAACATAGAGGTTTCGAATAAACACGTGCCGGCCACGGAATTCCGTTCTCGAAAATCAGATTTAACTACTACTTGTATGCCGGTGCGTTCCGTAGAGAATCATGCCGCTCAAAACTATTGTACTTTGCTAATTTTGCTTGGACCAGATGGAATGCCAAGATTGATCAGCCCGCCGTTTTACCGTCGGCGTGATCCGAGATCACGTAGTCGATTGCATAGTCGGGATGGGTCGGAAAATGCGACATCTTGCACACTAACTCCCGAGGAAACTCAGACCGGAAATGACCACGAATTCCGTCTAAACATGTAACAATTAAATCAAATTGAAATGTTTTTGTTTTGATTTTTTTTATGTGCTTAATTGGTTTTATTTCCTTTTAATGTTTTGATTACATTTCCTTTTGATGTTTTGATTTTGAAATGTTTTGTTTCCATTTCCTTTAAATGTTTTGGCTTTATATTATTTTTCTTAAAAATTGTTTAAAATATTTTTAATTGTTATTAATTTTTGATTTTGTTTTGTAAGCATTTGATAGTTTCCTTTTGTGTTTAATTATTTTTCGTTTTACATGATTTTGGGCGATGTCTTCGTTAAGTAGCGACAGTAAAAGTGAAACAACTGTTAATTGTATTTTGACAAGTGTTAAAACAAGTAACATTAACATTGAGTTTAAGTCGGTGATAAAAGACTTTATTTTTAAAAGTGTTAAACAAAAAGAACAATTGAGGTCTTTAAGCCAGGCATTGCAACTATATCGACAACAACTCCACAAACAGTTGGTCAGCGCTGCACAGGACGTAGAGGACGTTAGCAAATTTGTTCGTCGCTTATATGATTCTGAAAATTTTGGTTCTGTGACTGACGACACTTCGGACACTTTAGTGGACGAAGGTGAGTTTGAATATAGACATTTGCGTAAACGCTGTTACAGTTAGCCATTAGTTGGGTTTGAGGCTTATAAGTATAAATTAATTGCGCGACTGAACAATACATTAAGCCATTTTTTGACCTCTTTGACTGCGGACTCTCTTCAACATTCCGAACAGTCTAGACGTGTGCTTGGCCCAAGGCTTATACACAACACATTTGAGATTTTGCGTCCGGACATCGACGTTGAAAAGTTTCGAAACCGTTCAACCGTCGGTGTTTGAATCGGTGATTTGGACTCAGACGAAGATCTGGTCACAGCATCTGGTCAGGTTCGAAACCGGCCCGATAGCTGTGATTGGATAGGACAAGTGGGTGGTGTACAAAGAATCAACACACCTGTGACAAGGGTCGGCGCTACGCCGATTTTGTCGCATGTTAAAAATACTAATCCGCATTCATCAACATATATAGTTTCAGGTAGGAGTCACAGTTTGCCACCTATTAACACACAGATTTTTTCAGCAGTAGCTAGCTATAAGACCTCGATCCCTTTGGTTGGCCAACCAGTGCTATCACTGTCATACACTTTGCAACAATTTTTGTAATTAAATTACCCAAACATATTTTTAAAAAATAATAGTTTGTTTAATGCTACTATTGTTGAATTATTTAATTTGTTAATTACTTTTAGCTTTTACTCTATCATTGAACAAATATTATGTTATTGGTTATATGTTTTAAAGTATATCTTTGGAGATTGATATAAATGGTAAAAATTTAAACGACATATTTTAAGTATACATTTAAGTAATTTATAAATTATGTTATTTTAAATACGTCTTGGTTTTGTGGGAATCTTATTAAAAATACATACTTTTGCTTTTATTATCTTAAATGATAAATTTTTTTAAATTAATATTTATAAATTTAATTAATTATTTTTAACACAGTCAACAACTTTATTTATTTGATTATTTGTAAAGTTTCTTTTTAAAAAAATGTAGACGAAAAATTACTAGAAAATTTCAAGTTATGAAAATTTAAAATTATCGAAGCTTTATAACACTATTACTAATATTAGATTAAAAAAGTTTGCTTGAAAAATTAAAAAAAAACTTTTATTGACCACTTTACATTTCCGAAAATATTATTAGTAACAATTCAAGCAATAATTTATTTTATTTATAAAAATAAAACAGCATTGATAAAACTAAAATTTTAAAAATTTAGTTTTTGATTTTTTATATTTTTATTAAATTAAATTTTAAAATTAAATTTTAATTAAGATTTAAATATATTTTTGCACAATTTATAAATTGTTCTTAAATGTTAATTATAAACATTACATTTATTTATGTACAATTTGCAAAAATACAAAATTGCCTAACATCACAGATTCAGTAGGTCAAACGATCTAGGGTGGATCAGCGGAAGGATTTTAAAAAAAATTTTGACTATAAACCTAGAGAAGAAATTTTTCAAAAAACGTTCAAAAACCTATATATTTATGATGAAATTTTGCCTAATTTAACTGGATTTAAACTAAATTTAGTTAAATTACCTGGATATAAACCGGAATTAGCACCAATTTAGAAAAAATTAGCTAATTTTGGTTAAAAACCCAAAAAATTTGCCGGTTAACTTCGGCGGCCGTCAAAAAGTCAAAGGGGAACCAAATGTTAGAAAGGATAAATTCCAATTTTTAAAATCACGGGGAAATTTTTGAATGATTTTTCCTTCTGAATCTTTGCCTAACATATACAGTATTTGATTAAGTTTTGAATTAAATATTTGCTATAAAACTTTGTGTTTTTTTATACTTTATTTAATTTAATTAAATTTTTATAAATAAAATTTAACAACAAATAAAAAAGTCATATATATTTATAAAGTTACTTGCTATTTTATTAATTTTAAACATAAAAACATTATTAATAAAAGTAATAAATTTTTACTAATAACATTAAAGCAATACAAACCAAAATTAAAAATTTATTTTAGAAATAATGGCATATTTTTAAAAACAAAATAAATATTATTAATAAAAGTTATTTTGGTTTAGCCATTTGAAACTCTAATTGCATCCGCTTTGAACTTATCTATTACGTTCTTCAGAGCAGTGACAGTTTAACCGGATATATTCAATCTATTTAAATAACGCCGTTAAAACTTTATTAATTTCACCTCTTGTTCGTGTTTCTGTATATTCTTTATAAATAAATTAAGATATTAATATTAAAAATACAACTAAATTAATATTAAATTATCTTGATATTATTTTTAAAATTATTTGTTAAAATTTATACAAAAATTATTTAATTATTTAATTCTATATGATTTTATTGCTTTTCTTAACATCAGAGTTCGAGTAGGTCAGCCGATCCAGAAGGAGGATCAGGGGATGGATTTTTCCAATAACGCTCAAAAAACCTATATATTTATGGTGAAATTTTAACTAATTTATTTTTATTTAAACTAAATTTAGCTAAATTAACTTGAGTTTAACCGGATCAAGTTAGCACCAATTTAAAATTTTTTTTTCTAATTTTGGACAAAAATACCAAAAAATTTGTCGGCCGCCTAAAGCATCCGGTAAAAAGTCGAAAGGAGTACTTTTTCGCAAACTAAATGCTAGGGGGAGGGGGTGGATAAATTAAAATTTTTAAAATTAGAGGGGAAATTTGCCGGATGCCGCTTCCTTGATCTTTTATTAATTTACTTTTATTTAAGTTAAATATGTTAATTCAAACTAAATAAAATGTAAAATAAATAAAATATTTGCATAAAAACAATAAAAGCTTAAAATTTTGCAAAGCTAATATTATCATTAAATCATCATTCATGTTCTTTGGAAAATCCTTATGACATTAATCCGTATGATCTAAACTTTCTATTATAAAAAACGCCATTTCAAACTAAAAATACACACCTGCGTAAACATCGGTGTTAATTATTAAATTATTTAGAAACATAGTTTTAAAATATAATAAACAAATTATGCAATTTATAAATTTTTTAAAATAGCAAATTTTATATCTCTTTTTGTATGCCGGTCAAATTTTTAATAAGATATATATAGAACAATTATATTTTATAAGTTTATAATTTATTTCTTAAAACAAATTATATTTAAAAAAAATTTTTGATTTAGCTGATAACTTATAAAATTTTATAAACCTAATGCTTATTTTTGCAAATTAATTTTTATTAATATAAAATAATAATAATAAATAATAACATATATATATAAATGTAAATAATAAATTACAGAAGAATTGTTTTTAAAATTACTTTTTACTAAACTACAATATTATATATTTTATGTCAAATATAAACCAAAAAAAAAACAACAAATTTAAATTATTATTAAAAATAAGCAAAACATTTGAAATAAACACACAAAGCTAAAAAAGGTTAATGCAGCACCTAATTAAAAATTGGAACATAAAACTTATTTAAATTATTTCAAACTTACAATTGAAATGCATGTATTAAATAAAATTTATTTAAACAAATTTTATAGTTTTTTGTAATTGAAAAACATTTTCAACATATATATAGTCTGTTATAAATGATATAGCTATTGGTAATATAATTTATAACAAAATTGTTGTTTGTACAGTAATTAAAATTATTTATTTAAACAATTTGTAACAAATAAAATCTGTTTTGTAAGTTGTAAAAATTAAAAAAGCTGAATAAAATATTTTAATAAATCATAGAATTATTAATTGTGCCATCAAAAATAGCAAAAAAAATAAACTTATGTTTAATTAAATATAGAAAATTACCCGGGGTGCAGCTATATTTAATACGTTATTTTTGCGCAAATATCTGATACATATAATACTGACTGTATAATAATTATATAACAATATTAAATTGCAAAAATATTTTTTCAAATTACTTATTTTAAAACATTTTAAATTAAATTTATCAAGATTTAAACCAATTTTTGTTAATTTTAAAAATAAAATAACAAATTACAAATTAAAAATTTATTCATTTAATTTGTTTTGAGTTTATATTTTTATTAAATAAATTTTAACCATTACAATGATTTAAAATTATGTTGTATTAAATATATTTTAGACAAATTTATATTTTTTATATTTAAAATATATAAAATGTATTTTTAAATAATTAAATTTTAATTACAATTAATACAATAATCAAAATAATTTTTTTAAATTTGACAGTTATTTTATTATTAAAAAACAAACAAATTTAATTTATAATTTTAAACCAACACAAATTTAAATAATCATTTTTTGAAAATGTGACATAATAAAAAGCTAAAATTTACAATTTGAATTATTTTGGTTTAGGTGCTAGCTTTGCCACATCAGCAGTAAACTCCGCCATCACTTTTTTAGTATCGGCGAAACATTTTTTTGGATCTCCTTTAGGTGAATTCAATTCAGTTTGAATTTTCTTTTTCTTTGATAACAATGTTTGAAGATGGGACATTAATGCTTTTACTAATTTTGGATCTGTGCCAGCTGGGGGATTTTTGCATTTTGTAATCATGTCATTAATTTGTTTAACTAACGTATTTAAAATTTTAGTAAGTTCGGGTTTTGTTGGTATTTTTTCTTGTCCTTGAAAAATAAATTTAAGTATTAATATTAAATAAATATTATAATTTTTTATAAAATTATGTTAATATTTTTAAAATTTAATTTATCAATTATATCAGGAATTAAAACAGGCAACCGGAAATTTCTTTAATTTTAAAAATTGTAATTTATCTATACTAGCATTTAGTTTGCCAAAATATACCCATTGACTTCTTGCATGACGAAAGAGAAACCTACAAATTTGATAGGTTATTTAACCAAAAATAACAATTTTTTTAAATGTTACTAAATTTTTTTTAATTAACTAAATCTAGTTTAAATTTATTTAATTTAGGAAAAATTTCATTATAAATATATAAATATATAAGTTTTTAAATTTTTTTTAAAAAGTTTTTTTCCTAATCTTTTTTAGATTGGCCGACTTTCTCAATCCCTGGTTTAATAAAATGATTTTTTAAATAGATAAATTATAATTAATTAAGAACAATTAATGTATCAAATATATATTTTACCCAAAACATTTGAAACAAGAACAATAATAACACACGAAATTATTATTACTTTCATTATGTTAACTATTCAGAAAATAACAATTTTAAATAATTCAATCTGCTTTATATATAAGCATTAAAAAAAATTTGAATTAATTAATTAAATTGCTTTATAAGCTTTTAATTAAACAACCTAACTAAATAATGTACAGTATTTTAAAATTGACATAGCTGTTATATGGAAAATGAGATAACCTTATTATTTAAAAATTCCTCATAATTTGATAATTTAGTTCCAACCTTTAGAATTTGTTATTTAAAATGTTATATCTTCTAAAACTTATTGATTAATATTTTTAGTTTTATCAAAATTAATAAATTCATTCTAATTAGTAGTAAACTTGATTTAGATCTTGTTAAATCATATTAAAATGCAGCAAATTATTAAAGTTTTTTATTAATAAAAAAATTTCAATTAAAAAATATGTTAATATCCAGTTAAATAATGTATAAAAATATTTACCCAGGTCCATGTCCTCCTTCCCCCCTTCCCCCCGGATCGACTAATCTTCTCAATCTTTGCTGTTATGAGTTATATAATATAAGTTATATGACAATTAACATACTGTTTGTTCACTTGTAATTAAATAAATTATTTTATTTACACAATATATTAATTAATAAATTGCGGTTTGATTGATTTATTTGTACAGGTATCGACAAACAAATCAACCAGATTACAAAATAATTGGTTGTATAAATAAAAAGTAAATAAATTATCCTTCCTAATTAATATCAAATGACGTATATATATTTTAAATATATTATATTTAATTTATTAATTAATTTTAAATTAATTAACAATTTACTAACTTTTACATGTTAATATATTAAAATTTATGAAACATTTTAAACGGTTTACTGTAGAAAAATTAGTTAATAAACAATTGTTTTTATTACTTTTTACTAACTAACAACAAAAAATATTTTAATAAATACAAATAATAAAAAATTTCCAAATAATTCTTGATTTATATAAAATAAAAATAAAATAATCTTGCAATTATTTGAATAAACTAAATATAAATTTAATTCAACTACACAATGTGCAAATATTAAATATTTTATATATTGATAGCTTTGACACATCTCTCACAAAACTAAACATTTAGTAAAATAATTCACTTATTATTTGACTGAATTCTGTTTTATGTTTTCAGACAAAACATTTGATTACTTTCTATCGAACTAAAAATAATTGCAAATTTATTAAACAATTTTACCAAAATAACTGTATTGATATGAGAGGTTTATTTTTATTTTTAGCATAATAGTCATCAATTTTTGGGAATTCCTTTCGCATTACCGCCGATCAAAAGACTCAGGTTTGCGAACCGAAACCGATTACCAATTCATTCAAAGTAATTACATTAAAATTGTTAAACAAAAATATTAATAAATTATTTAAAGGATATAATAAATGCGACAAAACCTCACAACACATGTAACTTATATCCAAACAAGCCAAAACAAGTATTCATAAATATGTTTTTAAATAAATGCAATGGAATTTGGCAATATTATTTTTAAATTTACAAAATAATGATTGTTACTTTAAAAACTGGAACTTAAAATTTTGTTTAATTTTTATTAGAATATAAAATTAATAAAATTTTAACATTGGTATAGTTTGTAAGAACACAATGGTATAATATTAATAAAAATAAACTTGCATGTAAATAATAAAAATTAAGTTTAACTAAATTTACTTCGAGATACTATTTAAAAATTATTATAATAAATAGTCTATTAATCAGGGATTGTAAAGGAGGGAATCAGCCAAAAATCCCCTATAATATTGAAAATTGGCATTCCCCCCCCCCCTAGCATTTGGTCCGAGAAAAGGTACCCCCCCATCGAGGTTTTGCCGGCCGCCTTCGGCAGCCGGCAAATTTTTTGGGTTTTTCGCCCAAAATTAGAATATTTTCCTTAAATTGGTGCTAAATCCGGTTTAAATCCAGTTAAGTTAAGTAAAATTTCATCACAAATTAATAGGTTTTTAAGCGTTTTTGGAAAAATCCCTACCCTGATCCCCCCTGGATCAGTTGACTTTCTCAATTCCTGCTATTAATGAAATTAAATTTATTATAATTTATTCATAACTTTATTTTTACAAAATAAGCTTTATTTAGTTTGTTCATTAAATTATAATTTCTAACATTTTTTAATAGTTGAGAAAACTAAAATTTTATTCAATTGTAATTTTAATTTCTGTAAAAAATTATTATTAAAATATAATTATTTATTTTTATTAAGATTTCGAATTTTGCTATAATTAATTTTATTATAATTTAGTATTTTAATATTAAAAATTATTAAAAACACAAAGTTGAATATTTAATTAACAACATATAGTTAGCTTTAGAAATTTTAATAAAAGCATGTTAGTCATTCATAAATTGTAAAAATATTTTTTATAATTATCCGATTGTCTGTCATTGTACTAATCATAAAATTGATTACATACATTAAATACAGCTGGTCTTTGTGTGCCAGCTACATAATAAATACGCTTGTTAATTTTTATTTTTTTTCGATTATGTCTTTTTGATATTTTAGACTAGAAATAATGAATAAAAATTAATACAAATTTTTTATTTTGATGCAAATGTTTATAAGTCACTGCAATTTAATCCAATTATTATTTGATGACAGAAATGTTTTCAGATCACCACTAATTAAACAGCTAAAGGCAAAAATGTCTTCAGATTATTACTATTTTTGCCATTAGATGATAATTGGATCAATTGAGAGTAATCTGAAAACATTTTACCATCGGATGATAATTGGATCAATTGATGGTGATCTGATAACATTTCTGCCATCAGATGATAATTTTTATTCGTTATTTCTAGTTTAAAATATTTAAACGACATAATCGAAAGAAAAAATGAGATAAATTTACAAGCATATTAATTAATTACAACATTCCATATTACATGACCGTAGTAATTATTCAAGTATTTTTTGATATTATTTTCCGTATTGATCCAACCGGAAAATTTAGCTACGTTTCTGATAACACTTACTGTTTATAGTGCCAGATTCCGGCTGTACAAATACAAATAAATATATATATATTAATATATATTGTGTGATTTTGCGTTAAAGCTGCTGAAAATACTCAAAAGAAATTATACTGTCAGTTTACTTCCATAATATATGTAAAATTTTCATTAATTACAAATCAAATAATTTTTTAAAAATTTATTTAATATTTAAAACAAAGACTGATAATAGCAATACTAATTATTAGACCTGAGAAATGTTAAAATTTTGCGCTCAAAAATTCAATTAAAAGTTGTACTAGGTGTAAGAACTCTGCTATATATTACAGTAGTGCAAAAA
>JAQFXP010002000.1:0-16739 GCA_034693685.1 Belba bartosi
AATTTATAATAAAATTGAAAACATTTGCGCCAAACGTAAAGAAAACATTTGATAACTAAAATATTAATTGTGCTGAGTATTAACTTGCTATATCAAATTAGTATATATTTTTTAAAACTTGAATAAATACTTTATTAAATAAAAAATTTTAAATTTAATTGAATAAATATAATATTTTAAAATTAATATTAAAATTTTTTCCGGATTTCACTTTAGAATGATTATTAGATGTTCTGAATTTAGATGTTTAGGAATTAGCGCAAATGAAGCTGAACCGAAAAATAGCGAAATAAATCATAATGGCTTTGCAGGTGGTTTTAAAATTGAACATTTGACCGAAGGCTCTTTCAATTTGCATTAAACTATGAATATTTGAGCTAAACATTCAGTATATTTAAAATCTGTTGAGAAACTGAAAATCGTTTTATACAAATGAAAATTTGACAAGATTGATTCAGACAGAACGGAAACACTATCTATAAATTAAATCGAATTTCTATCATTAGATTTTTTCTTTCTCTCAAATGATTATAATTTTAACAAATAATGAAATCTCTACTAATGATACGTTCGGTGATCTGCAGATGTCTTTTTGTTTAAATTTTTTTCAATTTTTTTTCACATTAATTAGAAATAAAATTAAAAACAAAAAGATTAAAAATAAATTTATTAAATAAGTAATTATAATAGAAAGTGTAAATTTTCTAATAGATTATATTACAAATTAACATTATATTTCACTTTCTATTTAAATAAATTGTTAAATTATTCTCGACAAAATAATAAAATCAGATTCACATCTTCAGATTAATCCAGGGATTGAGATGGTCGGCCGATCCAGGGGGGGGATCAGGGTGGGGATTTTCCCCAAAATTTTGGCCAAAAACCTAGGGGGAAATCAGGGGAAGGATTTTTCCAAAAACGCTCAAAAAACCTATATATTTGTGATGAAATTTTACTTAATTTAACTGGATTTAAACTAGATTTAAACTAAATTTAGGGAAAATTTTTAACTGGATTTAAACCGGATTTAACATCAATTTAGGGAAAATTTCTTAATTTTGGGCAAAAAACCTAAAAAATTTGCCGGCCGCCGAAGGCAGCCGGCAAAAAGTAGAGGGGGGGGTTCCTTTTCGCGGACCAAATGCTAGGGGGGGATAAATGCCAATTTTCAAAATCAGGGGGGATTTTTGGCTAATCCCCCCCTTCACAATCCCTGGATTAATCAAATCTTCAGAAAAAAGATAAAACAAAAACCCCTCATTTTAAAAATTTGCATTCCCCCCCCCCAACCATTTGGTCCGCGAAAAGGTACAACCAAAGGTGGCTGACAAATATTTTAGAAATTTGGCCAAAACTGGGCATTTTCACTAAATTGAAGATAAGTCCGGTTTAAATAAAATTTAATTTAGTTAAATTGCGTCATAATTATATAATTTTTAGATAGTTTTAAAGATTCGGTCAACCTTCTGAAAAACTTTAAAGTATCATATACCAGGGATCGAGAAGGTCGGCCGATCCAGGTGGGGGGGGGTATCAGGAAACGCTAAAATCGATATATTTATGATAAAATTTTAACTAATATAACTAGATTTAAACCCAATTTAGCCCTAACCTATAAAAAAGGTTCCCAATTTTGAGCAAAAAAAATCGAGGGGAGTACCTTTCCGCGGACCAAATGCTAGATATATATACTGTAAATACGATATAAACTCTATATTATAGAGTATATTATTTCGAAAATGTAATCGATTCATTATTTTTCAATTTATGTATAAATCGGCTTTTAAAACAAATATTAATGTTATAAATATTAATAATTAATACATATGACTTTTTGCTTTATATTTAATATACATTCAGTTTTATATACAGCCGTCGCCAAAATTAACTGACAAGCCTAAACGCAATTTATTCAAATGTGCTTGATCATATTATGGTAAGTTGAAAATTTTTTTACAACTATGGAATTATGGTACGCATAAAACATAAAAAGGAATTATGAATATTTTAACTTGGTCTTTTATAACACACTAAAATTTGTACAGAAAAATTTACCATGCTTATAAAAAATTTAAAATATACAAATTGTTTATTGCTAAAATTAATTAGATACGTGTAATTTTATTTTTTTAAATTTTGACATGGAGCAATTTTGACCAGTACTACAAATTTAAAAATGCAATATTTGTAACTTATACAAGTTGAACATTCTTGGTTGCATTTATTTGAAAAAATATTAATTATCTTAACTTTTAAATATTAATGCTAGTTATCATATAAGAAAATTTTAAAATATTTACCAGAAACATTTCAAAATGAAAAACAAATTTTTAAGTGAACTTTTCTCTCATTTCTATCTTAAATGTAACACACATTATTTTATTGTAATTTATAACAATTTTGTATTAATTTGTCACAGTAATTTTGTTTTTATTTTTAAAATGGCAAATTTTTTGGGGTTTTTTGCCCAAAATTAGGAAATTTTCCCTAAATTGGTGCTAAATCCGGTTTAAATCCAGTTAATTTAACTAAATTTAGTTTAAATCCGGTTTAAATCCAGTTAAATTGGGGAAAATTTTATCATAAATATATGGGTTTTTTGAGCGTTTTTGGAAAAATTCCCTCCCTGATCCCCCCTAGGTTTTTGGCCAAAATTTTGAGAAAAACCCCTCCCTTGATCCCCCTCTGGATCGGCCGACCTTCTCGATCCCTGATTTAGTGCCATATACATAATTTAAATTTCTGTTAAAATAAACAAAAATTTTGTAATTGTAGCAATATTAAATAGACAAAAAAATATATCACTAATTTGTATTTGCAACTATCTAAAATTAAAAGTTACTTTAAGTTTTGATTATGAAAATAGAAGTTTATTCTATATTTTACTCTATTTTTGAGTTTTAGAAAATTGTCTTAAATTAAAGTTAAATCCAGTTGGATCCGGTAAAATTTCAAATTACGGAACAAATCTAAATGCATGCCTATATTCCATTAAACAAAATCGGCTATTCTCGCTCATATCTGACTTATATCCTCTCTGACTAGACTCTGACCTTGCTTAACATCAATCAATACCTGTGTAAACATGACGGTATTAATCTTGTTATATAGACTACATTTATCTTGACAATAATCTAAATCTACTTTCCACCAAAAAATCAATAATCTTTGGTTTTAAACTATGAATGGTGCACATGTAGTTTATGTAGCATATGAATAAGCTATCAATTAATTAATTAACAATTGAATACAAATAATGTTTTAAGCAAATCTTCATATTTGTATTCAATGTATTAAAATTGCCGTTAATTAACACAAGAAAAGAGATAAAAGATTGTATAAAACTGCAATTGATTGTACTGTTCAAAAAGCTATTCTTTCATAAAATTTTATTTAATAGCAAAATTCGTGTCCCTTTTGAATATGGATAACAGTATATACTGTAATGACTGATATGTTCTCATTAGGCAATAACTAAATTCTCATTAGAAGGCTTACGTAAAGACAATATTCAGATTTTATTTGAGTAATCATTTTACTAATCATAGATCCGAGCACAGATATTGAAAGTCTATAGAATTTGAGTTTAAATCTAAGATTTATAAAAACTCAAAATCAGCACTCATTTTACAAATCAGCATTTATTGCCCTTGACCAGCAGCAAGAAACTATAATCTAATTTTTAATTTTTTTTTGTCAAAATTGATATTCGTCTCTAAATTGAGCCAAATACACGTTTAATTCAATTCAATTAACCAAATTTAATCTAAGTCCAATTGATCTTATTACGTATATTAAACATTTAAAATAAAATTTAGCCTCTCCTCCCTATTTTTATCGAAAAATCGCACACATAATCGCCAAAACTAATCAATCTCTGGTTTTAATAAAAGTTTGCATGTTAACAAACTTTTGCCTAGCAATTTTTAAATTAATAGAGGATTCTAAAATATGCAAATATTACAATAATCAACTACCATGCTCAGATCGAGTATATTCTTGAATTAAATTAAACTTATTTTAGTGTCAATACAACCCTTGCTTAAAGCAATTAAAGTAATACTAACGAGTTAGTTAAGAATTAATAAATAACTTATACGTTTAACTCATAATAATAACCGAATTTAATTGCTTAAACGATAATATTGTAATCGGTATACTATTAGAGTTAATGTAAATAAAATGATTACTTTTAGTGTCGACTCAACCCGTGTTTATTAATGCAATTTTATATTAATTACTGTTAAATAACTTATAATTATTATTGAAGTCAAATAAATAGTGGATAATTAGTTGAACAAAAATATTGAATGCGATTAAAGGGAATATTGAGAAAAATTAAATTATTATTATGCGATAAATGAAAAGTTGAAATATTCAGAGCGTGTACTCATCCAAAAGGGATTATTTGACTTAACTATAGGTTTAGCTCTATTGAGAATTTCTTTGGTTTAGCTAAAACCAATCAAATCAAATATATATATATTTATATAAATAATTCGCAACTAATGCTGTAATTAAAAACAAGAAACGTATTTAGTTTTGTGAGATTGCAATCAATTGATTTAATTTTAAATTAAAGATAAAAACAAAATAATTTGTTTCAAAACTGAATTTACTTTCTATAGATTTAAACAATTCGTATGAGAATTGAATGCAAAATAAGCGAACATTGAAAGGAAGAGAGAGTTGATTGAAATTTAAGCGATTAGAACCAACTCGTAGAGCAAATAAATTGCAAATACAGTAGAAATCTGTTTATTTGAATCAAATTTTAATCGATTCGCTATTTTGACTAAATTTTCATTTCTATTCAAATGACTAAATATATGCAAAACTAATTCCAATTTTTTTTATATTTGTATTAATGTACTCTAAATATGCGTTTATTAACTATTTTATCCATATATTCAATATAATCAATATATTAGATTTTAACAACCGATTAATGAAAGCAATTAGATATCTAACAATTTAATGCATTTTTCAATTGATCGCAGTTTCTGGAAGTGTTTAAACGATTAATTGTGGATTAGGTTAGGTTTGAAAGCACTGGAATGATGACTAGAACTCGAGTGATGACTGACTGGTGAGCCCAAACTGTGACCAACCCAGACTTCAAATATCAGTTATATGGAGCATGATTGATTCAGTCAATCACTATCAATCAGGGATTCTGATCCGAATCTATGCATTCTTTTGCCGATTATATGACAATTAATTTCAATCTATTAGTGACTAAATCATCGAAACGATGACTAAATTGTCTGCATTTCTAGAGATAGACTCGGAATCGAAATCTGTTTCGAAAGCAATAATTGCTTTGCTTTTCGGTCAGCTCTACCTCTCAGGTAGAAGAGGAGCAAAAGGAAAGATGTATTGAATGGTATGGAAGCGATGCTCTGCTTAGTCTATACGATAGGGATAGGGAGGAGATGTGTACAGGCATTACACCAGCACTACATCGCACTGTAGAGCGCATTCAATATTGACTGCAATTATACTAACATTTCTAACATTTATTTATTCGCAAACTAATTGTTCGCTTCAGAACTGAATCCAAATCTAAATTTTAAAATCAGTTTAAAAATTCTTACCTTTAGTTCAAAGCATTGAAGGAATGGAAGAGTTTGTACTTTCCTTTATATTAAGGAGCGATGAATACAATTCAATCAAATGATTGACTCAATTGACGC
The DNA here is from genome assembly GCA_034693685.1 of Belba bartosi. Classification (NCBI taxonomy): domain Eukaryota; kingdom Metazoa; phylum Arthropoda; class Arachnida; order Sarcoptiformes; family Damaeidae; genus Belba; species Belba bartosi. The sequence continues at coordinate 5,700 of JAQFXP010002000.1, forward strand.
CACACTCCCTAAGAATATCCAATAACTGTAAAACTATTTTTATCCTCAAAGTCCAAGACATCACCACATCTGACATCTTTCGATCAAACCATCAAATCGTTGCTTCACTTTATTCAAACATTTTTTAATTCTATAATTAATTCCTATTTTCAATAAGTAGTTAACTTTTTATAACTAAAATAATTAATTCAAAAGTATTCTATAAATTGATTTAATAATGGATTAAATATATTTCTAAATTACATTCAATTAAAGCTAAATTGTATTTAAAATATTTTAGTTATCGATTTGATCGCATTTGGCGACACTTTCGATGAGAAAAAGCTCTAATATTTTCTGGCCTTAAATCCATTAACTGTTTATCACTGAATGTGTGTCGACTCGAGTAAACAAACATATTATTACAAAACTCGAAATAAGGGGAATGAGGGCATTGGGGGCAATGGAGGCATTGGAGGCATTGGAGGCATTGGAGGCATTGGAGGCATTGGGGGATTGGGTGGTCAGTGTTGTTGATTAATTAATCATTGCATCTTGTTTGTTTGAGTGACACTTATGAAAACGAGTTAAAACCTTAAAATCTAAAACTTTAAACTTTAAAAAAATAGATTTCGAAATATTAGTACTTTTCTAAACTGAAATACATAACAAATGATATAAACTTTGATAATCTTTAAAAGCACTTAAAATTGTTTTAAAGTTTAAATGTTTGAAATCATATGTTTTTTAGATTATTTTCCAAATCGTCTCAGTTTTCGAAAATAAATCAATTCTTTCAGTCATTACTTGATTCAGACATTGGTTTGAATTATGTTTTTATGACTAAAACTGCAATTTATTAACATATTGATTGAATAGTTTATTAATTGAATCGATTTATTGGTCAATAATGACGACAATCCGAGCATTTCGTTGCGAAGATATGTTTCGCTACAATAATGTGTAGGTTTTCACACATTTCTAATGCTTTTGATTCAAACAATCATTTAATGACATAATTGGCAGTAATTTGGATCCATTGACGGAAACCTATGGCTTGTCATTCTATCTGCAATACCTGGCCCATTGGCCCGAGTGCTTTCAAGTGGTGGAGGCGCCCAATGGCGACATTATGGGCTATAGTATGTCATATGTTCGACAGCATTCACTCATTCCCTCATTCATTGATTGACTAATTGTGTTGCAGTCATGGGTAAGATCGAGGGCCAGGGAGACCAATGGCACGGACATGTGACCGCCCTGAGTGTGGCCCCGCAGTATCGACGGCTCAATTTGGCCGCTAAGCTGATGAAGGCTTTGGAACAAACTTCGGAAAAGTATGGCTTAAATATTGAATTGTTTGTCATTTGCCATAATGTTAATCCATTTTCAGAAAACTGGCCTATTTTGTCGATCTGTTCGTTCGGGTGTCCAATAGAGTGGCCGTTGATATGTATAAAAGACTCGGTTATAGTGTCTATCGAAGAGTTTTAGAGTACTATTCAGGAGATCCAGACGAAGACGCTTTCGGTATAAACAAAATAATTACTTAATATTTGAATTGATTTATAATCCGTTTGAATGACAGATATGCGGAAAGCCTTACCGCGAGATAAGCACAAGAAGTCTATAATTCCATTACAACATCCGGTGAGACCCGAAGATTTGGATTAGACTTTAGCGGTACTTAATTTAAATGTTTGTTTAGTTTTTCATAAAACTTCACACATTTTGCACAATTAGCTTAATTTTATTAAATAAATACTGTATAAGAAATAATCAAATTTTGTATTTTTATTCAATTAATATAAGTTTAAAACGAATTGAATGTTTGTGTGATTTAAATGATTTAAAACAAAGAAATTATTTATAATTTGTTTCCGAAACAATCGATTCAAAACTTAGGATACATTCGATTGACTTTCGATTTCAAGTTGCGATTGTTTCCACTTTTTGGCCATCTCTAAGAACCGCAAATGCGGAAGCGCTTCCTCATCGGTAGGGAATATATAGTCGTAATACTCTTCCCAACCGGCATCTGATCCGTCTTCGGTTTGTATTTTCCTTCTCTTCTTCACTTTCTTCGGCATTTGTCTCGAGACGACTGACCGCGAATTGTCAGTTCCGTACTCTTGTTCGAACTCATGCCAGGCCTCCAATAACATCAAACGCGACTCCTTTTCCTCGCAATTCTTGAGCGCCTTATTGGCCCTTTCGAAGACAGTTCTGGTCTGAGCTATACCGCTGTCACTGCCGGCCGAAGCCTGAAATTCGAATCTTCCGAAACTGATCCAAACCTTCACGTGTTGTGTCCGCTCCAGAAGTCTCTCGTAGAGCATCCGCGCCCTTTCAAACTCTTGCTGCTCGACCTCGAAGTCGATGTATGCCTTCCAAATCACTTCAGGCATATCGAGTCGGGGCTGATCGATGGCGATCTCGTAGAGAGCTCGGGCGCGATCCACTTCCCCCAGAATGGTCTCGAGTTCGGCGAACTTCATCCAAACGGTGCAGTTCTGAGGCGTGAATTCAACGAATTTCTGGTATAGTATACGACATCTATCGAACTCTCGTAACTGTATCTCCAGTTCGATGTACTCTCTAAACAGTTTGTCTTTAGGACACAAACCAATAGCAGTTCCCATCAGTTTTCGAGCGCCAATCAGATTCTTTTGTCTGATTTCGAACTTTGCCGACAAAATCCAAAACTTAGCGAAAGTGAAGCTCTTGTGCGGCACTAGTTTCAAACAGAACTGATATACTTCTCGCGCTCTGTCTACGTCTTCGGCATTTAATTCCTCAAATAAGGCATAACTGATCCATAAATATATATATCTTCTCCAAAAGCGCTTGTCCTTCTTGGGCGGAATGTTAGCGATTGCGCGTTCGAACACTTTTCGAGTCGATTCGATGTCTTCTTCTGCTTCCATGAGTCGGATGTAATCGAACCAAATGTCGTAATTCTGAGGATTATTCTTCAGCTGTTCTTCGTATTGATATTTACGTTTACTGATGACCACGTCTTCAATGCCTGCTCTGTCGCCGAACTTCTTCTCAAAGAGCGAGTACTGATGGAAGAGGTCTTGGGTGAGGTCGGGGTTGAGGTGGTCTAAGGCATACCTATAGATAACGCGAACCCTTTCGTATTCGTTATGGTTTTCCTCAAACTTAGCGAAACTCATAAACAGTTTTTCGTCCGAATACTCGTCGCCGAAGAATTCAATTGCCTTTTCGTAGACTTCGCGCGCATTGCCTATAAAGCCGTTCTGTTCCTCAAACTTAGCGTATTTGACCCAATTCTTCACCTCCGGGTGCACAGTCACAAACCTGGCGTAGATATGTCGCGCCCGACCCACCTCTTTGTAGCGCATCTCGAACTTGATGTACGTGAGCCAGCACTGGGCGTCCGGTTCCCATTGCATCCACCGCTCGAACACCTGACGACAGGCGCCCACTTGGCTCAACATCTCTTCCATATATATGTATTTATACCACAATTGGTTGACTCGCGGCAGCAAAAGCACTGCTCTGTCCAACACATTGCGCGCGTGATTCACCTGCCGGGCCTTCATCTCCATCTCCGCATACTTGAGCCAAATGGTGACATTCCTGTGATCGACGTCGAGTGCCCTCTCCAGCACCGATCGGGCCCTTTGTATCTGTTGTTGGCTTTCCTCCCACTTCGCGTATTTGATCCAATTGCTGATCACTAAACGGTTCTTTCGAATGTTGTCTTCGAATGCCTTCCTTTTCCTCAACTGATAGTCCGCTAACTCTTCCGGATCTGATATCTTCTGCTTAGGCGGTGGCGCAACAATTTCCAAATCCCTTTCCTTCGCCTCCCGGAGCAGCTGTTCCGCTGTTATCTGGATCTCCGCCGGAGTCTTGTTCTTCACTTTAGTCTTCGCCGCTTTTCCCTTCGGTCCAGAGCTCGACATATTTGGATATTGTCTTAAATTAGTTCAAATATATCAAAATTGTTCTCAATTTCTACAATCAATTAATTGATAATTCAATTAATTAATCATTAATTCAATAAATTTAAAGTCAGACTCAAAAATGTTTTAAATCAAATGAAAACTGTTTTCAGTTATTATTTTATAATATTTACAATTCGTAAACAAAAACGCATTTACGGGTCTATACAGTAATTTCGTCTAAATTTTGAAAGTTTTGAGTTCGGATTAAAAACTTATTTTTCCTTAAATTAACTCATTATTCAAACAAAAGACACATTTTAAGTGATTTTTGTCTTATTTTGCAATAGTTTTTGTGAAAACAATCGATTCATTACTTCATTACTTATCTCCAAATACTTGAATGAATGTCTGCTTTGCATCGAAAGAGTATTGTATTGTTTGGTCGAAACACGGGATTCGCTTAACTCACACTCAACTCATTAATCAATTTATTGTCGAAATTGAAATAATTTACGTAAATATGACTAAAATAGTATTGGATTTAAACAAAACAAACAACAAAATCAAAAAGTTTTTGATTGCTTTGAATCGTTTGGAGAAAATTCATAAAAACCTCAATAAATGCATTGAAATCTTGAATCAAAACTATAAAATCATTGAATCGGTTCCGATCGACACTTCCGAGTCTTATAGTTATGAACTTATGACCAAATGTGTAGAACTCAAGATCCAAATCGAAGACAATCTGAAGAAGAGGTCAAACACTTGGTTTCGCTGTTTTTGGCCTAAATGTCGATTTGTGACCAAATCGTCGGTCAGTCTCCGAAGACATCAATCAATTCATTCAAAACAATTCAAATATAAGACTCTTTTCAATAGAAATAAAAACAATTTCAAACATAGAGTTGATTTAAAGCAACGCATAAAGTATAGGTGCGATTGGGTCGGATGTGTTCGGGTCTTCTCGAGCGAGTCGTGGCTTAAAAGACACCAACAATTCGGACATTCAATGGAAAGGTATTGCTTAGAGCTCTCGAAACGGGATTACCACTAATAAGGGTTTCCAACCGTTTCTAATCACCGGTAATACCAATACTTACAATAAAACTAATTATTATAGTATTATATATCATAACATATAAACGGATATTAAATTTGAAGAAAATTATATAATTAATAGCAATCAGAAGAAAATGATTTAATTTGCTTTGACTTATCATTTTGTGAAACAATTATATAATTTTATCTCAATTTTTAGACCAAATATTTTTATAAATATCTCATTTTGTCTCAAATAAGGTATAATAGAAGTATAGGTTTGATATAAGTAGAAACAAATCAATTATTTATTACAATTATATTTGAGATAACAATCATTTAAAACTGTTTTATAATTAACAAAACTTATAAATTAAGTGACATTTTGTGTGTTTCTGTGAAAAAGTTTCGCTAACTTTACAAAAATTTGAAGTCTTTTAAGATATAATTGAACTCTAATTGAAATAAAATAATTAATTATTTGGTAATTCTTAATAATAATAGTAATTTTAACAATAATTTTAAAAATTATTTGTGATTTTGAATCGATGTCTCAATTAATATAAATTTTATTTGAATGTTATAAATACTTTTAATTAGTTGATATTTAATTGAATATTCATTTGTCGAAATAAATTCTGTCGCTTAGACTTCAAATAATTGTGTTTTCACTTTAATTCAATTAGAGTTAAAAACAAAAATAAATTATGAAATTCACTGTTCATTATGAATAAACACTATATACTGTATATATTAATGAGTCAAATGGGTTTGGAATTGGAATTGAATTTAAAGAATGATTTAATTTAATCGTTTAGTCATCCATTGAATTGAATTATTTTTAATTTGGGAAATGACTTAATTCAATGAAGAATCAATTGAAATGAATGCTAAGGAATGATAGAATCGAATGAAGAATTGAAACTCATATTAACGATACAATTGTTCAAATAAAGAGAGAGAGAGAGAGAGCAGGAGAGAGAACAGGAGAGAGAGAGAGAGAGCAGGGGAGAGAGAGAGAGAGATAGAGAGAGAGCAGGAGAGAGAGAGAGAGAGAGAGAGAGCAGGAGAAGAAGAGAGAGAGAGAGAGAGTTTTGCTGTTCTGTTAACTTAATTTAGAGTTCACTCAAAATTCTTGACTTCAGTTGGTTTCGGCCAAAAAATATCAAAAATTGTATTGTTTTTAAAGAGCAGTCAGTCTCGGTTGAAGTGCCGGTGCCGGCCTTCACAAGTACATGCCATTGACCAGGTAGTCTGCGTCGTGAGCGAGTGTCCGACCGCCTCTTCGGGCAATCTTTCTCTTAAACGACTTCATCCGACAGCCGACCAGAACGACCAACAATGCGGTCACACATAAGCCGAGACCCAAAGCAATGACTGCGCTATTGGTTTCGCGACCGCTCTGTTGGCTCGAGTCATGCATATAGGAAACGGCAATAATACTCGGGCTGTTGGCATAGCCCTTATCTGACGAGATGTGCGAATAACTAGTTTTTGGATTTTTATAGAGTTTTGCTTTATTTAAGTCTTCTTTTAGTTGAGATTTAATATTTTGTTCGTTTTTATAATTAACTGAATTTTGTTTTGTTTTTACGATTGAATTATTTTCCAATTGCTTTCCAGAGAATGACTTAGTATTCGATGATATCTCGTTTGGAACGGAATGTCCGATTGTTTCCGGTTTATTAAATCTAGTTTTTGAGACTCTGTCGTAATAATTCGAGTCATAATTATTGGGATTAGAGCCTCCCTGTGCCCATTCGTCACCGCTGTTAGACTGGGGCTTATTAGATAAGCCCAGGTAGTTCTGACTTCCCGGCGACAACATTTGGTCGGATAAGTCATATGATTGTTGTCTTCCAATCGCCGGCCAATAAGAACCCGTATTAGTCGACTCACGATTGCCGTAACCGTTGAGGTATTCGGGTTCGACCAAATACCCACTGTTCGGTCGATTGTCCCCTGAATTGTAGCCATCGTTCTGTTGGTAGTACTGATTCCAAGGGCCTCTGTATTGCGAATTGTAGTTATTTTTTGCTCCCAATTCCCCAGAGGGGGAAAAGTGTTTTTTTAGTGGCACTGACTGGTCGTCGGGTGGACGTGCATTGTCTGAATCGGATGTTTTCGGATAGTCATAGATCGGCATCACTTGTGAGGCTTTATTGGCACCAATTCGGGGATATATTGGACTCGATTTGTCAGACTTTTGCGTCGCTTTGGATTCCGACTGTCTATTGCTTAGAGTTTGTCCGGAATTTATTGACTGAGAGTTCGAATGAATTGGCTTTTGAATCGGGACATTGAATCTGGATTTATGACATTCCAAGTCTACGGACTCATCGCTTCCATCATTGCATTGAGGGATACCATCGCAAACATTATATATTGCAATACATTCGCTATTATTCCGACACTCGAACTGGTAGTGCAAACAACGAGACGCTATCGAACATAAAACATAATATAGTGATTAAGAAATTAATAATTACCGGTAATAACTACATTACAAACAATTTGAATTGAAATAAATATTTAATTTTTATTACCAATAATTTCAAATCATATAATTTCATTTCAAAGAATAACTCACTTTTTTGAAACATTAAAGTGTTAGCAGTCGTCGTCGGGACCATTGAAGGCGCGACCAGATTTCGAACTGAAGATGTGCTGCTTCTAGGCATGGGAGGAGCAGTGGTATCCCCGTACTGGTCCTTAACCCTCAATTTGGTCAACTCCTTCTCGTGTTGTACTTGAGATCCCCATTGACTCAAATCATACGGATGTCTATTGACTTGCAATATAGAGCTCGAGTAGAAGTTGTGTGGAGTGAACTTGCACTGGAAGTCTTCACTCGAACCACAATCGAACAAATAGCAACTGCCCCGGGTCTGCAATACAGCAGTACAGCAATGCATACAAATTGATAAAAGATGGCTAATAAGTATGGCTACAATTATAGAGTTCTTAACTCACCTTTTCCTCATAGACGGCTAGATTGCAAGGACTGGTTTCCCAACACCAATACAGACAGTCCTCATTCGAAGGCAATTCAGTTTCGTTCAGATACTTAGCCCCGAGTGCTCGCGAGTCATGGGTTCTGATGATTGTGTTTGGGTTGATATGAAAGCGATCCAAAATACTATCACGAATTGATCGCTGCGTTTGCGGAATATTCTTCGAATCTGGTATTTGGTATCTCTTGGAAATCGAATGCAAACAATTAGCACTCGATATATAAACCATTATTAAAACAAAAGCATTCAATTCAGAGCTCAAGTACTGATGCATCACTGGATTTAAACAGATTTAGCAAAAAATTATTTAGTTTTAATACAATGTTCTAAAGGTTTCCGAAAATATGTTCGGATGTAATGCGTATGTGTGTTGAGGTTGTGCTCAGACTCTCATCATTGCTCTCACCAATCAATTCCATGGATTTTATCGATTTTATGTTTTTCTATATTCCTAAACAATACTCTCTGGGCTCTGCACTCTATGTCAAGAATCGAATTTGTGTCAAACAATACAAACATAGAATTGTATTATTATTTCAAATATTGCTTTAAATTATTAAAAATATAATTTAAATATAAAAATTGTGTCATTTTTTAGACATTTACTCATATTATACATAAACTTATTGTACATTTAGATCATTGGCAAAACATTCTTAACTTTTTATGAATTCAGAATTAAATTAAAACATTTTCCTACAAAAAAAATTAAGATAATTATTAAAAAATAAAACATTAAATAAATTTTAATAATAGATAATTAATTTGATGTAAATATTGAAAAAACACAATTCAAATGATAAGAAAATCATTTATAAAGAAAAAACATTCAAAGGAATGAAAAGAAATTAAAAACAAATTTAATTCAATTTAAATAAATAGATTAAGTGATTGAAACTATTCGAGTGAGTTATAGACGAGAAGTTGCTTAAGAACTTTGGTCTGACTGGTCTCTCGTATCTCTCCGGCTAAGAACATCTCATCGACAACACTATAGACCTGTTGTGAAGATAATCGAACAGTAATTGAGATTTGGTTTCAATTAAAAGCAAAACAATTAATACTTTATAGAAATTGAAGACCAAATCGAGTTCACAGACATTATGAAAGTATTCATTGAGTACTTCGACAAAGTTGTGGATCGCTTCCAGATATACCAAATTATTGTCGTTCACATCAACACATATGCAGAAGTAGAGCCCAGCGTAACGTCGGTACACGATCTTGAAGTTACGGAACTGTTCAGACAATACAATCAATCAATCAATCAATCAATCAAACAACCAAGACACGACAAGACAAGACAATGTCCGACAATGTGCTAGAAAATCAATTGACGGACTCTAACCTCAACAAAGTTTGTATGCTTTGCATCCCTAACAGTGACCACTGCGTGAACCTCTTCTATAAGCTTCTGCTTCTCGTCGTCATCGAAGTTCATATACCATTTGGCAAGTCTTGTCTTTCCGGCCCTATTCTGGATTAGTATAAACCGAATCTAAACAAACAGTCGATTAATGCGTTAATTGAGTCATTCGGTCAACCATTCATCTATTATTAAATATTATTCCAATTTATTTACCATTATTTCGATATAAATTCAAATTTATTATTAGATTTACTAATTTTATTATATTATTATATATTTAATCGAAAGATATTTTTAGCTTAAAATTAAATTTAATTCAAATATAAACGAAATACTAAATTGAATCTCAATTATTGAGTAAACGAGTGTTGAGTAACGCCTACTTAACATACAGTCAATGCTCGCTATCAGACCATTCAATAGCTTGACATATGGCACTAACAGTATGGTCCCCAACAGTAATGCTTTTATAAGTAGCAAAACTTATCTAACATAAGTTTTGAATTAATTGTTTTTAAATCGCAATTAAAATCCAAATAATTAATGTTTTTGCATTCAATCACTTCAGACAAAATACACTATTATTTTCACTTCAAATAAACTTAATTTTATCTAAACTTTTAAATAATTGTTTTTAAATCGCAATTAAAATTTAATCATTATTTTCAAATTACCGTATTCCCTCACATATAAGTACATGTACATATAAAGTGAAATATACCATTTTCCTAAATTTGGTCAAAAGCTTCTATGTACATGTACTTATAATGCGAGGTAAACCCAAACTTCAATAAGTAACACAAAATGTTTTAAATCTTAAAATTTAATGATTTTATTCAATGAACTTATAAATTATTTAAAATTAATGTTATCGTCTTCTGTACTGATTCAATATCTTTATTGTCTTCATCATCGGTTAATTCTAAATTATCGCCAATAGTTTTTTTTCAAATTCTACAAAATTCCTAAGTTTTGAATGCAAGTTTTCATTCTTGCGATTACTAGTAAACCCACAACCAATAAAAGACATTCTAATTAATTCTTTAAAAATTTTAATTCAAGCAATTAAAACTCATTTAACTACAACTTTATAGTTCATTTAAAATATTTTCAGAACTTATTTTAAATATTTTAATTCAAATATATTTACTTTTTTACAAATATTTTAATCAATTTTAATATAAATTAAAATCCTTAAGTCTAAGATATGTTACTATAATCACATGATTTCTTATCTTCATTTTCGTTTTGAAAAGTTTTCAAATATTTTATATCTTTAATCATTAAACCGTTATTTTTTGCGTTTCTTATCAGAAATATTTGAATAAAAATTATTTACAAAAAAGACTTTTATCCTCATTTTATAAGTACATGTATACATACCCCGGGGTATAAGTACATGAAGCTCAAACTCACCTTATATGTATATGTACTAATATGTGAGATAATACGGTAAATAATTTTAAACAAAACAATATTATTTTCACTAAAATATACTTAAATTATATGACTAGTATGCAAATAATACAAAGCAATTGGCAAAAACTTATTGCTAATCAAATCACAAGATTGCTTATTCTGTGAGAAATGTGTGCTATTGCGGGTGTATCTGATTGCAGGTGTTATTTATAAACCGGATAATGATATCTATTTGAGTTTTGTTTTTATGGTTGTGTAAAAGTAATTCAAAATTTTTTAATTGTAATTATTTGTAAATATATTT